>JAQHUG010000274.1:79905-97943 GCA_028555095.1 Dicrostonyx torquatus | reverse complement strand
CGCCAATATCTGTCTCTGGGGTTTTATTAATCGTGTTTCAGTAAAATAAAATACTACAAATTATTGTTATAACAGTATTCATATTCCTGTGGTAAGATACATTTTAATTTATGAAGATAAAACTTTTATGCCACAATTACTACTCTCTACATTTTTCACCATTTAAAATTTTTGTATCAATGGATAACTACGAAAAACAAATTAAAAACATTTTCTTGATCCAACAATTGTCAGACTATCTTGTATAATGTGAGCTGTCGAAGTTTGTTGGACAAAGACTCTAAGAACTATAAATTGGCAGAAATACATCTTATTCTTTGACGTAGTCTCAATGTGACTAAGAAGTACTCTCCAAGAAGCATTATGCAGCTATATTCTAAATGTATAACATTGTATAACATCAAAATTTATTTTGAACTTTGGAGGATCCAGAAATGTGAAAAACAAATTTATTTGCTTATGAGTCTCTAAGTTTGCTTCAATTTTGTTATAGAACTGAAAAAGACTTTCACTGCTTTGCCTAATCAGTGTATATAATCCATGTCAGTCTAGGATACTATCATTTCAAAGAAAGTTTGCTATCGGCTGTATGCACACTGTTTTAAAACAATTAAATGATTTTTAAAATCTGAATGAATGTTTCTATAATGAGGAAACAGGTGTGAGGGGAACACATTCCTTCCATTGTTGATGAGGCATTCTCAAAACATTAGCATGTCTTTTCTGAGAAAAAATATTGAAATGTGTGAGTGAAGAGGCTATATCAAATTTTCAACCTGTGTTAAGATATACAGATGAATAATTATGATTTGATTGGAAAAAGAATTAAGCATGCTACCATACAATTAAGTGTGGGCTGGATTTTGAATAGAATCTGAGGAGCTTTCAGAAGATCTCATATTTAAACTCCTACTAGCTAAAGAATCTATTATCACAGTTGCTTTTGCTTAGAAAAGCTAAGGACACAAAGTCTTGAGCTAGTTACATCTGTGGAGAATATGAGAGGGAACAATACTTCCTATGTGCACTGCTACTGAAGGCATGGGGATGTCCAAACTGCTAATCAAGAATTTAAGATTATTTTGCAATCTGTGGTTATCAGATTTCCCTCACACTAACAATACTGACAATGATCAAGCTATGAAGAGAGTTTGTTTGCATTGTAACTTTAGAGGTTTCACTTCATCATATGCATGCTCAATCTTGTTTAATGCCCTGATGTCTGAAAACGAATCTTTGAGCTCAAGGTACCTAGAACTAGTCTAGAAATTAATAAATTGCAGCTGGCAGTAACTGTAATACTAAAGGACTCAGTAAGGGTATATCTATATAAAGTTTTAATGCTTAATTCAGAGCTTGAGAAAAATATAGAGGGCTTCAAAAATACATTGAAAATAATGCTATTTCATAATCACTTTTTATAACTATTTGGACAATTTGTGACTTTTCTGATATTCATTAAAAATTTATAATTATCTCATGATGTAAAATATTTCTCAATCAACTATCTTGGTATATCACAATTTGTGTTGGACCTAAAAATTTCAGAGCATGATTTAATATTGTTTATCTAATACCATATTTAGCAATAATGATTCTATATCATTACTAAAATCTGTAACTATAGGATGTGCAGTGTGATGGAGGGTAATAACAGACAGACACAGAAATACACCCTAAAAGACAAGATATTTGGAGATTTTTTTAAACATCACAGTAGATACAGTGATGGGAACAATGAACATTATACAGCTGTTTTAATGACTGAACAAAAGTCAGAAATAAGGAGTAGTGGGTAAAGGCTAACTGCACAAGTTTGGTAACCTGAGTTCAATTTCTGAAACCCATAATGGAATCAGAACTGACTTCCAAAAGTGTCCTACCATTTCCACACACATCCAAAGCATACTTGTATCATTGTTCACATACAAAAAACACACACACACACACATGCACGTGCTCATACACACATGTTGATGTGAAAGTTCACACCATATATAAGCTATAATAAATTATTTTACATTAATGGATGAATAGTTATTGAAAAATTTGAAATGTGCTTGAGTTTTTGTAGTTTATGTTTTATATCTGATTTTACTATAAAATAGTTACTGCAAGATAAAAAACTCGATTTTATAGAACTATCTGAACAAGAAGATATAAAAAAACTTGTCAGTTTTCTTTTGTCTGACACATGTGGCATAAAAAAGAATTCCATAGCATAAAATAGAATCCTTTATTTCCACTCTCCAAAGGTTTGAAACATCTCACACTTGATCTTTGTCATGTAGACAAAACCAAAACGATAGTAAGTAAAAACATTTATAAAAAAAAGAGAGAGAAAGCCACATTGAATTTTATAGAATGTTACATAGTGAGATGCTAAAATTTGAGAATGATGATTTTCATTTAACTCAAAACTGTTTCATGGTAGAAAAGCTATTGAATTTTTCATGAGATAAAGAATATTTTTGGTCTCCTGAGCCATACCTATGCATATAGTAAGTGTTTCATGTAATTACTTCCAGGTGCTTGACTATAAGAATTCATTGCAATGAAATCAGAGGGAAAAAAAACTCATCAGCAGAAATTAACACATAGGCATGTTACAGAGACACGTATACTTAAATGGCATCAGTATCATAATTTGTGATTCATGATGTTTATGTTCATTATGGAGACAATCTCCTCCTAAGTAATTAGGAAGATCTACATACAACTAGGTACGTCAGATTTTATGCTAAATTTATTAGGTTAATTTATATACCCAAATTTAAAGGTTTAATTTTTATTTCTACATGCAGCCTGATAGAAATCTTTATTGTTTTATTGTACTATTATTGAAGAAAATAAAATTCTTGGGCTTCCATTATCATCCTTTTGTTTACAGACTATGTTAACGTTATGGAAGATTTTAATTGTAACTGAAATAACTTTTGCTGAGAAACAACATGAACTTTCATTTTATTTTCAATTTTTTTTCAATTCTTTGTTGAAAATCACTGTGATGACTTTAAATCAGACTTTTAGGATGATGGCATGAAAACACACACCATACATACCCATGTACACACCTAAGTCAACAGAACAAATGTTCGCCTAGGCAAAAGTGACTCTAACCATGATAAAGACAGGTTGTCTTTAACACATACTCTATAATTAGAATATTAATAGCTGAGCTGTATTGCAGTACTAAAATAATTGATTTAAATTAAAATATGTTGTTATATATAATAGTCCAATCAGTTTTAGTACAGAGTATTTTTATGATAACTTTTGTGTTAACATAAGGCGTTTACATGCAAGCAAACAACATTTCATCTTATGTTCATCAACCAAATGTCAAATTCCAACAATGTAACATCAATTTATATGGATGTGTATCCATTAAACATGTAAACTATTAACACATAATTTTATTTAAGAAAATAAGAATATCTTTTAAACCTAAATATCATGAATCATACATATATATGCATATATATTAAATACAGCTATTTTCTGTGATTCATTTTTCACATATATGTCATTATTAATCTTTTAATAAAATTACTGTAATTTTCTCCAAAAATTATGCTATGAAATATCATTATAGAAAAATCCAAACTTAGACTCCACCACCTACATTTTAATTAATATGCATTAAATAACTTTAGAAAGTCTGAGTAATGCTTAATTTAACAAAATCTCTTCTGATAATTTTCCAAGTATCTATTATGATCTGCCATTTTCTGTAAATTTACTTTGAACAATGATTGCTATTTTGATAATATACACTAGCAGAAAAATTAACTGGGAATATGTCACAAAGATTCAGCTTTGGGAATGGATTAATGTCATTACCCTTGTTTTATTTTAAAATTTTATTTTGAAGTGTAACTAGATGCAACGGACTAGTTCAGTCCCCTGTGTTTTGTATATGCTCATTATCCCTTACCAATTTATGGCAGTGCAAAAAAAAAGCATATATCATGCCTAATCATAATGAGCTTTAAAAATTATTTGTAAATTGAGCCACTTTCCTCATAAACATCTGTTTCTAACCAAATACTCAGATTATTGTTCAGTTTGTAAAAGCAAACACAGAGCAACTATATGATAGGAAAAACAATTTTATACTTTACTCTTGTATTTAAATAATGCACTGTCAAGTTCAGATCATGAATCTCAGAATAACAAACTATGTGAAGTATGAGATATGGGACAGTGGATGTGGTTTTTTGTTTAACTATAATAGTCTTCAGTAGTTAATTAAGACTTCATAACTGCCTATAGGCAGTACCTCACCTATCAGAGTTTAACTAGATGTACAAAATGGTTCTTGATGTCTCTTTGGGAGATAATGTTTTAAAAAGATATATAGCCCATATAAAAACAGTTTTCTTCTTCTTGTACACATCTGTGCTGTGTATGGATATTTACTTGTATGTTCACTTGCTTGTGGTCATACATTTATGCTTGTGCATATGGAAGCTTGAAGTTAAAAAAATATTATATATTTTACTGTTACTTGTGTGATAAACAACTTTGTAAATCTCTAGAAATCCTAACATATAACCCCCTTGTATCATTGGGTCAATTGTACTTACAGTGGCGTATTAAAATTTCTTATTCAATTCATTAACTGGGGCTGGCAATAGCTCTATATTTTTTAAATTGCAGAGGATAGTATTACTATTTAATTAAATAATGGTCTCATCTTAAATATGGTTATTAGCATTGAGTTGTATCCACATTTTAACTTAGGTAAATAATTGTAAACCAGAGAAAAGTTCCAGGAAAATGGTTTAGTGAATAAAAGTATTTATGCCAAACTTTTTGAACTGTGTTTGGTTCTGGGGATGCACATGAAGGAAATAGAGAAGTAGGTTTTCTTTCATATATACTCCAGGGCATGGATGTCCACTATAAATCTTATATGGAATAAATAATAAATCAACAAATACACATACTTTTCACAATTTTTATCTCAATGTTTTTATTCTGTCTGATTTCCTTTGACTTTTTAAAACATTTTATATGATACTTACCTGATTTTTTTTATTATCTTCATTTTTGTTACCCATGTTATTTCTCAATTGCTTTTTAGTAATTAGTCAGTCTCATAAAGGGGTTTTGTTCACTTACCTCTTTATTAGTCAGTCTCATATAGGGCTTTTGCTCACTTATCTCTTTATTCAATCGGTGATTTTTTATTTGCTTGAAAATCAAATAAGAATATTAATCTATTGAATTGCTAAAATGTTTTTCTTTCAATTTGAGGCTTCTTTTAATTTCACAAAATAGGAAAAATACTTTTGATAGGTTTTGTGATCACAATATGCTTCATTTTTTGTTACAATGCTTGCATTTCCTGCATTTACCTATGTTTATTATTATTGATATATACAAAACTAAATATAATGTATGTGTATGTAATTTCGTTGATTTATTTATTTTTCTTTTTTGATTATTTGGATTATTCAACAGGGCCATTTTTTGGTCTCATCATTTTAAACATACATTTTAAAATACTATCACATATATGTATGCATATTATTATATTGTATTATGTTTATTATATTACATTAGGTATCATTATTTTTTCTAATTCCTTTCAACTAGACACAATGCAAACACAATGCAAACACCTCATGCTCTGTGAGCATATTTACATCCATCACCTTTTGCATCGATGCTGGCATGCATAATCTACATACATTTTAAACCTCAGGAGAAATTTTTCCTGCTTTATTGAAGTGTAATTAACACATAAAATTATACGTATTTAAAGATTATAAGATGATGTTTTGATATACATATACATTTTGAAATGATTACCACAATCAAACCAATTAACATATCTATAACCTCACATACCTAAGCTCAGAAGGCATCATTGTGTTTACCTGAAAGTTCATATTTCCGTATAGTTTTCTTCATTATAAGTACTCTTTATGCTGTAGTTTGACCTTTTGGGTAATATTTGAATACAACTGTAAGCATATTATTTTGTTCTTAGTGATTTCAATAATTTTTCATATCCTAGTGATACATTATTTTCATGATTATCAACATATTTCTCATTTGAATCTTTTTGATTTATATGTTTTATAGTGTATGTATAGTCAGGGGAAACTTCTTTGAGATGAAGTGGTGTCACTTCATTGAAAATTGTTATTCCACATTTGTTATTTACCACTAATTATTATTTTAATAGTGAATCATTTATTAATTTTAATTGTACCTGTTGTTGTTACAGTTTGTGTTCAAGTGAACATCAGAGGTTGAAAAATTTATACTCACATAACAATCACAATAATACAGACAATTGTCTTCATTTTCAATTATTACTCAAGATATTCCCCCAAAAATTGCCTACAAGCCATTCTGATTTGGGAAGACCTTCAATTTCTACTCATTTCTCAAGTAACTAATTGTGTAAATTTGAGAGGTAAACCTCTCTAGGATAACCCACCTCATGCCTCCTTGACACACAAGTATCTCTCTATAAATGATGCATTTCTATTCTGTTTTTCAAGAATTCACATTAACATCATAACATAAACCATATTCCATCATTTAAAATAAGCAAAGTCTTCCCCACAAAACTACAGCACCTCAAAATTCAAAGTCTCTTTATAAATCTAGAGTTCACTAATTACGGGTGGATGTAAATCAAAAACTGCATAATTTTATTCCCAAATGTAAGAATTGTTATATATAAACAATCACTCTTTACCCAAACTACAGTGGTTGTGGCTGGATACTAGACAACTGGGAATTACTCATGATTTCTTAGAATCCAAAGAACTTTAGGCAGCTTCACATATCCAGTTCTGACATCAACAAGACATAAAAGTTGTTATAGATATATCCTGTCTCTACTTCACACTTGCTACAGTCATTGACACTAGTCCATGATCTGAGCATCTTCAACATCAGGAATCCTCCAATGAAAAAAAAAATTCTTGACTCTCACCAATTTTCTCAATACACATCTCTGCTGATACTACAATCCTACCAATAGATGTCAAGTCTCAGATGCTGCCATTTACCTATCCATGCCTTCAAACCAGTATAGCTTGAATGTGTATCATATATTATTTGCCAAGTTCTATTGAGAGGTTAAAAAACAAACTGCCTTTCTTGGATCACATTGCTCTCAATGATGTATTTCCTCAAGAAAAATAAAAATAGTTCCACGTTCTTCCCCCAAAATGTCTAAAGTGAGGACTCAGTGTTCAAATATATGAGCCTAAGACAGACATTTCTAATTCAATTCACACTATTTTCATTTATTAAATCATGTGAGGGTAAAACAAATCTGTATTTGTTATACTTCTTTTACTTGAGATACTGAGTTCAATAAACCATAAGGTTTTTTGCAATACTATTGCATATTTTCTCTTTATTTTACATAAAATTTGTTTAACATCAAGTTTTTTTCTACATATTTCTATTTATCACATTTTTATATTATTTAAGTATAAACATACTTTTTATTTCTTTCAGGAATGAATTTGTCGTTCATTAAATATTCTAGACATAGATTCATAAAGAGCATAAATGATATAAACTGAAACATACTGACAATTGCATTTCAACCTCAAATGTATATATGGAAGTTTGATTTACATGCAAGTTTTTGTCTGGGTTTCTCTGTAATTTTTTGTTTATTTGTGTATTAGTTTAAATTCAATTATTTTAAAATTTTGACATTATGAAATGCTTTCAAATATGCATTGTTTAATGAATAAAACTGTTTACTTTAGACATTTATTGTGTTAGTTACAAATTATTTGACAGATAGAAATTAAAGGAGATTTGATTTCTGGATTATGGTTCCAGTGAATGAGTTCACCATGTTTGTAAAGAATGCATGATGAAAGAATATATTATATCTATATTTCAGTAGCATGAAACAGAGAAATCAGCCTAACAAAGAACCAGGTCATAACCCAATATACTGCAAGCATTGAACCACTACTTCACGCTAGTCTGTAATGGTTCTACAGCTACTAAAGTAACACCATCAAGTGGAGAATACTGTTCAAATATAAAATAATATAGAGGATATTTCAAAAATAAACTATAGTACTTACCATGCAGAAAAATGATTTGCTAAAGACTATTAAAAATTTGTTCCCACTTTTAAAATACACACTTTAAAATCTTTTGCTACACTAATCAACACTTATTTTGCTAATTTAATTTTTAGACAATTTCAGTCATATCCACAGGGATACACTTTCCAATCTACCCTTTATTATCTCCTTCTCACTCTGTCCTTCCCATGAATGTCTATCTCCTGATTATCTCTATAAATATTTTTGCTACTCATGAGTCTGTCAAGAGAACCTGTGTAGCCAAGGGTTTTGAACTACCTGTTGGAGCTTACTGGCTTCAAATTGATTTAAAATTGAAGACAATGACTTTCTCTGTGTCAAAATATTAAAGTGTCTAACAGCTGTTAGGTTGAATTGTTTAGCACTTATCAGTCTATATTGTACATAGTTGTTAAGGCAAATTATTTCTTAGTATTATTTATTTTCTATGGAAAATATCTACACATATATCTACACATATATAGCTTGGCATACAATAGTGTCTAAATAAGACTCACATTGAATAGTGAATTTGGGAGACTAGTAGATAATAAATAATGACTAACCAGATAAAATACAATGTGTGTTGAAGGCATTGACACTGACAAAAATTTGGATAGATCTCATACTTATTAATTTTTCCTTTATTGTTCATTAATAGAAGAAAACTACTACTACTTGAAAATCAGCCCAAAACAACATATATTCATTTATTTTTCTTTTTAACTTGTTGTTCAAAGATAGGAACATCTCTCTCTCTCTCTCTCTCTCTCTCTCTCTCTCTCTCTCTCTCTCTCTCTTTCGCACACACAAACACATACACACACGCGTGTGATATAGATATAAATCACTTTTCTTATAGTTTTCAAGATGGATAATTTAAACTCTAAGAGCTAAAAGTAGAAATAATAATATCCCTGTGTAGGGAATCTTCATTATTTACTGAGGTAATGCATTTTACCCAATTTCCCTGTATGTTTTGAGATTTAAATATTTTTATTGAACAAAAACATTTATTTTTAAATTTTGCTTTGAAATGAACATATTGTTTTTCCTGAAGAATGTGTAACTTTTTTGATTTGAAAAGTTTGTTATCATTAGTCAGTTCCAATATTTCTGATTGCCTTGGGATTTTATGTGAAGTAGCACCATGTTAATGGCAATTTTTATAAAGGGAAACATTCAAAATGTGGTGACTTACATTTTAGATGTTTAGTCCATTATCTTGTTTTTTTTTTCTTTTTTTCAAGACAGGATTTCACTAGTTTTAGAGATGTCCTGGAACTAATTCTTTTAGTCCAGGTTGGCCCTGAATTCAGAGAGATCTGCCTGCCTCTGCCTCCCAAATGCTGGGATTAAAGGCATGTGCCACCACTGCCCAGCCATAGTCCATTTTCATCATGGTAGGAAGCAGAGTGGCAAATAAGTAAACGTGGGTGCTAGAGAACAAACTGGGAGTTCTACTTCTGGATCCACAGCCACCAGAATTTGACTGCCACCCTAGGTGTGGTTTGAATGTCTGAGACTTCAAAATGCAACCCAGGTGAGGATTCTCCTCCACGAAAACCAAACTTACTCCAGCAATGCCACACCTATCCCAATAAGGCCACATCTACTCCAACAAGAGCCCACATCCGAATGGTGAGGCTCTCTAGGGACCTATGTGGGCCATTTATATTCAAACTACCACATTTATCAACTACTTAATGCATTTAATTCCGTTATACATTATTCTTCATTTCTTTTGTATCTTCCTCAAATTTTTGTAATCTATATTCTTCTGAATATCATTTTTACCATTGTTTGGGTGATAGTCTTTAACATATGTGTATTCTGCCACTTGGATTTTACTGTGACTAGTACATTAAGTATGAAGATGTACGATAAAAAATATAAACGTTTGTAAGTATGGGTAATAATAATATTTAGTAGAACGGTAAAGCACATTTTACTAAAGAATGTAACTGGTAGAAGGGTCTACCATGTTTGGAAAACACAGGAAACAACGGCAACATCTACATAAAAACAAGAGAAAAGTTTGGCAAGAGACATCCAGCCACAGATGGTGAGAGGTGGCAGTTTCTTTAGCAACTGAAACAGATTTTCCTGAGAAAACATTTCATGAAAACGTTTCTTTGAACCAGTCTGTTCTTTAGTATTGAAGACAATATTCAGAAAAAAAAATTGCTACATATAGGCAACATATTGGCGAATATTTCTGTGATGTTTTTCTGGGAAAAAAGTTGAAAACATTTCAAACTTAGCTGTTTTGTCTTGAATAAGTCAGAAAGAATCAAAATAGGGTATTAGGTTATCCTTCTCTCATCCTAGTTTCCTTAGTTTTTTCCTCTATATTTCTATATGTCTTTAAATTTCCGGAGGAATTTATCATGCCCAAGCTTTAGAAGAAAACTTAAACAATGAAGTTCAGACTGACAAGGGACTAGGTTCAAATTTTTCATGAAGTTTTTGGTGTTTGAGATATACTAAATTCTTAGTAACATTTAGGGTAGCACTATTACACTGGTAAAGATATAATATAAATGAAAACATTTATTTGCTGTTATATATGTTACATAACTGTTAATGTTTCATTGCTTTAATTTTTCCCTAGGTTTTGTAATTTTGCCTTTAGTCATACTAAGAAATAGTATAAAATACTGTTAACATTTACATACTATTGTATGTAAATTACAATTAATTTATATAATTTTAGTTAAATATTCATGTTAAATATTTACAGTGTATACTAAATAGACATTTTTGTTTAAAATTGCTAATTTAAAAATTAACAAAAAGTAGCCATAGTATTTTATCTGTCTTTGAAATTTTTTTTGATGTATATTATTTTCTACCTAAATCATGTATGCTAAGAGTATAATGCAGTGACTAAGAAGATTTATTTCTTTCTTAGTAACATTTCCAAATCTCACCTTTGGTTATACCTTATTTTTCTAAAAAATTAATGCATATTTTATAGCTCATAAATTTAACTCAATTACACTCCAAGTGCAGTATGCATTTTAATTGCTGAGCCATTCCACCAACTTTAAAATCTCATGCTATTTTTCATTGATACATGCAAAATTGATAGTTTTACCAAATCAAAATATTAGATTTCAATATTTTTCCTACTTTTTCACTATGAAACAATCTATTTGCTTTTGCACATTTCTTAATAAATTTACCTGCATATTTTTCATTTGTTTTATTTTCATAAGAATATTATCCCTCTTCAAATATTTTCCTTAGTAGTGGGATATTTTTTATATTTAAGTGATTCAGAACAGTATTTCAAAACATTTATTTATTTGCTATTACAATTTGCAAATTTATTCAATACCTGCAACTCAAATGAATGCTTCATAAAAAATATTGTTAAAATTACAATTGGCTAATTAATTATATGATCTTGATAAACTGAGGTTATTTTAAAAAGAAAAACCTGAGCCATGCATGGTGTCACAAGCAATTCAATCCCAGCACTCAAGAGACAAAGAAAGGCGGATCTCTGTGAGTTAAAGTCCAGTCTGGTTTAGAGGAAGTTGCAGAACAGCAAGGTTATACTAAGAAACTATGTCTTAAAAAACAAAATAATAATAATAAGTGATAATAATAAAGCATAATCTGATGTTTATTGTCAGAGTAAAAGAATGATTAGAAACAATTGATTTATACTTGAAACAAAACTTCATAGTAACCTCGTCAGACAATCAAAACAACATATCGGGAAGTGGCATCAACAGTTTAGTATTTGCCAAGTAATGAAAGGTGTCACCTACAGTAAAATTCGATATAGACATTAAAAAAAAAAAAACATGCTTCCCTTACAGATGGAGTTTCACACAAATGAAGGTTAATAAGAAAAGATAGTGTACTGTGTGAGCATAACATCTGGAAAAAAAGAAAAAAACAGTACAAAAGGTTTTTTAATATGTCCTAATTATTTGAAGCAAAATAAAGACAAAGCACAAAAAGATATAAATGACTATCAAAGAACAGAACTATAATTTAAGTGTGATTACTATAAAGATGGGGAAAATAATGTGAAATATTTTTCACATTAATGAGATGAAAATCAATTTTAAAAGAAAAATTTAGAAAATAATTTAATTGAGCACATTGTGTCAATGATTAATGTATGTTGATATTATTAATTTTCATTCAACAAAGAAGAGTCCATTAAAATGAATTCACTTAAATAATGCCTGCCATATTTTATTAATAATTTATTTAAAATACTTTCTCTTATGTTTTGCCTTAGTATATTGACCATTTAATATTCAAATATTATGTTCTCTGATATTTTCCTGGTTCACTTACATGTTAAATGTAGAAGGATTAGCAACTGCACTATGATAATATGAAGCAGTAAAGAAAATACTATGAACTCATAGTTTATGACCTATGTATTCAGGATGAAAATACAATAGGTAATAGATCATTCATCAAACATAAGTCTTCCCTCTAAACTATGCTTAGAAAAGAGAAGTACAATAAGTACAGAAAAAGTCATTTTAAAATGTTGGGTTTAATATCTCTTTGCAATGGCATTTAAATTTGTTTAAAAATTAAATGTAGTAATTAAATTGTTACCAATAATCCTCTAATAGAGGAATGACAATCTTGATCTCTACATTTTTGGAATTTTGATCGCTGTGGAAATGAACTTCTGAAAATGTTTTGCACAAAGTTACTAGACTATTTTATTGTAGTGAGAGGACAAACTGTAAATACAGGTGGCAACATTCCATGGGATGGGGTCTTAAAACAAAAATTGAACTAGCAAGAAACGTTCATCTATCTACTTATTGTCTTTGGCCTCTACGAGAACAGTTGCTTCATGCTTCTGCTCAATGCTTTCCTACACAGTGATGGTGAATAGTGTCTCCTAGAACACTTAGAGTTTAAATGAGCTCTGCTTCCATTAATTTACTTTTATATGTTATAGTAATGATAAAAATGTCTCATATGTAGAATAAATACCAAGAGCTGTAGGAGGAGGCCGCTTGTTTTTTTCCTGGCTGCCCAGAACTGAAATAATCACACAGAAACTGTATTAATTGCAACGTTACTTAGCCTATTAGCTCTAGTTTCTTATCAGCTAGCTCTTACATCCTAATTTAAGCAATCTTTATTATTTTGTGTATCACCATGTGGTTGTGGCTTACCAGGTAAAGTTCTAATTATCTGTCTCCAACAGGATTACATGGCATCTCCTGACTCTGCCTTCTTTCTCCCAGCATTCAGTTCAGTTTTCCCCAGTTCTACTCTATCCTATCATAGGCCAAGGCAGATCCTTTATTAACCAATAATATTCACAGCAAAGAGTAATGCCACTATATTGATAAACCTGACCATGTGTTTCAAAGACTAGAATTTTGGAGAATAAACAACCTAGAATTCTGTAAAGGGAACTTTTTTTATTCCTTTCAATGACAGTTGAAATACTAGAATGTTAAGCAAATAGTAGATTGTCAAGTAATATGCATAAAAAAATTCTCCCCACTGATCCCTCCACCTGATGAAAATGAAAATACCTTCCCAAGGAGAAGGAAAAACTGATCATGTAACAGAAAGTTTCCTGCTCAACAAAAACTCTTTAGGCTGGTATTTCTAGGACAGTTAAGCAATTTATATAAGGTATTGATTTTGTAAGCTTGAAAACTAAATGACTGAATGGGTTATGTGAGATCTGTTCATGGAAACAACCTCAGATGACAGATCACTTATGGGACAAATAGTTGCAAAAAAAAAAGTCAACAGACAATTTCATGAATATATGAAGATAACGAGAGGGATATCCAAATCTTACAAAACACAGATTATCCTAGTATAAACCAAGATACTGGATATTAAATTTTTATATTTAAAGTTTATGCTACTGAGTTTTGGTATTGTGTGGGCCCTTATTTTTTCATCGTGATTCCACTATTGCTGTAGGGAGGGGCCCTTTTGTTTGTCCCAGCCACCCTATCCCCAAAACAACCACACAAAATCTGTATTAATTAAAACACTGCTTGGCCATTAGCTTTAACTTCTTATTGGCTAACTCTTACATATTAGTTTAACCCATCTCCATTAATCTGTGTATTACCAAGTGGCAGTGCTTTACCAGTGATTCTAACCAGTGAACCTCTGAGGAAATTGATCTATGGCTTCTCTGTCTCTGCCTTTCTTCCTCCCAGCATTTAGTTCTGTGTTCTCCACCTACCTAAGTTCCGCACTATCAACTAGGCCAAGGCAGTTTCTTCATTCATTAACCAATAAAAGCAACACACAAACAGAAGGAACTCCTACACCACACTATTCCTTCTGCTTACTCTCTGCTACTATATTTTTTGAAAGTTAGATGTGTGTGATTTATCTTTTGTTGTCTAGGAACTCACAGTTAATAGATTTCCTGGGTCTTACAGGAGATTCTATAAGTAAATTTTTGATCAGTAGTGGGACTGTTTAGGACTGTCGAGAGTATTGAAGTTGTAGACAATGTATTTTGCATTGTTAAAGCTAAGAGCCAATGGGAAAAAAGATTATGGTTAAAAGTTGTGTGACTAGGAGTGGATTTTTCAAAGGTTGGAGTTGTTTAGGTTAATTTTGAATGTCAGTCAGTGGGATGTATAGTCACTCTGGATTCAAAACTTTCTATGTTTCTAGATTAGGTTATCAGGGCTACCATTTCCTTTGCCATTACCTATATTGAATTCAGAAGAGACAGAAAGCTTTATATCAGTCTTTGACTATTACTCTGTCTGTTGCACAACCTAAAATAAAATGTAAACCAGTATCTCCCTAATCTGACGTTGTGCTTTTCCTACCATTATGGACTATAATCTCAAACTATGAGAAATTTTGTCAAAGCCACTATAGAAGTAACTAAAGTACTATCTGAGAATGTAAATGTTCACTTTCCCTCATCATTGTATATTTACTTAACTCCAGCACTAAGGTATGAACTTTAAGTCATATTCTCTGTCACTCCATATATGTCTACTTTCCTCAGCTTCCTAATTCTGACAAATCCCTGTGCCATATTAACTTTTACACAAATAAAGAAAAATACGTTCCTCAGTTATTTCTTACACAATTATGCAATCAGCAAGAGAAATCAGTGATAATAAAAGCAAGTAAGTTAACATCACTATAATATATACATATATTACATATATACATATATAACACACACACACACATATATATATATATATATATAGAGAGAGAGAGAGAGAGAAAGAGAGAGAGAGAGAGAGAGAGAGAGAGAGAGAGGAGCAAATGGGAAAATATAGAAGACAATAACCTAAAATGTAAGAAAATTCCTGGTAATTTAGTAGCACAATAAAATCAATTATAATTTTAAAATAATAAATCAAGAGTAAAATAACCAAAACCATTTACACAGTCATGCATGGAAAAAGCCATTTCTGTGTATTAGAAAGACCAAAATATGCAAGTCTTGTTAATCCATCAAGCAGGCCCTTGTTAATCATCAATAGAAATGAAAAGGATGTAAGCCAAGTGACAGCCTTCCTTATGTTCTCTCCACAAATACATGTTAGTCACTTTATACCATCTGGTTGAGAAGTGTGGAAGCTGAAAATGAGGGATAGACACTTTGGTAGAGCATTATCAAAAAGAGAGTGCACTGGGGAATTTTTTTTCTTCCTAAATGTGAAACAGCAAATAAAGGATCCTGAGTGACCATACCCATAACGTAAACAATGTTGGGAAAAGTAAGCTTGAGTCAATGAGAAGTGAGTAGATAATCTAGATCAGAAGCCCCAATTTACATCATTTTTCCTGCCCTACTAATTTAAGAAATAAACACAAACTGTAATATTGATATTTGGATGAAAATAAAGCTATCTTCCAACATGCAAATCAATAATATTCAAAAGAGAATTTTTATTCCCTGGAAGCTATCTCAAAAAAAGCATTGGTATTTGTATATGCATACCTGGATGTTTTGTTTTATTCATGTAGTTCATCTGGAGTGTAGTCAGTGGTTAGTAATGAATTTAAGAATTCAGAATCCATCATGCCATTTTAATTTTTTTCTGAGTATTTGAAAAGAAATACTTTATATAACAGGTATTTTTACCATCCTGGGGTAGAAACACAGGGCAAGGTATGATGGGATATTAGATGGAAAAGAAGTGGTAAAGATTAAGCACACCAAGGGATAAACTTAAATTACAAAAAAATGTATCTTCCTTATTCAGGCGTTCTCATGAAGTTATTGGGGAAGTCTTAGGATGATGATACCACTTCATAATATAGATATGGTACTTCAGAAACCTAAAGTGATGATATAAATATAAAACCTAAATTGTACTTTTATGCTTATATTCTTGCTAAATCTGGCATAGCAATGTTATGTCCAAATATCCAGAATGAAACTTATATTTCAACTAAGGTAACTTCCTTATTTACTTTGCATTATTCATTTGTCAAAGTGTATGTTCTTGTTTGATGTCTTTTTCAATGTACACTTAAATAAGAGTTTCCCCAATTCGTTCAATCCTCTGAAATTTTTTTTCTAATGATGACTTACTAAAAAGATAACTCATAATTGATTAATTGAATCAGATGAATATCAGAAATCTAACCTATTTGTTTTTTTCTTGGTTGTTTGTTCTTGTATAATAGATGTTTGCCTGGCTGAGGCTGATTTCAAGCATGCTAAATCAGCAAGGATGACATGACATGGGACTCTTGCCTCCACTTTTTGTTTGAGTTTGTATTAAAAGCATAATACAGGGCACTCAGTTTATGTGAAGTTGAGGATCATTGCCTGGACTTGTGAATCCTTTTTATACTGCTTAAGAAAACATCCAAAATCCCACATAGAAACAAAAAGTTTAAAAATTTGGCCATGTCTAGGTCCATTACACTAGGGCAACTGTGCATTGATGTCCATGCTTTCTGTTACAATTAAAGAGCTAGTGAATGCCCAGGGTCTGTGCTGCCACTTGGAGACATATTGGTATTTGAGTGCCATACTCATGTCATTGAGACCATGTTAATTCAGGTGACTTCTGATGCCAGCTAGGGTCACAATTATGATTGACCTGGACTGATGCCAGCGACCATGTCTCTGTCCAACTGCAGCCCTGATCAGTGTTGATGTCAGTGGCCTTGTATTATCTCAAAGGCCACACAAACATAGGTTCTTGTCCTCCACTTGTGGACAGGTTTGTGTCTGAGGGCTTCCTTGCTGTGGAAGTCACACAGATCTGGGTGACATGAGATTCCACCTTGGGCCAAGGGATCACATTGATCAAGGTGCAGCCAGGACCATGTCTGGGTCTGCATTAATGTCAAATGTTCCTGTTGCCACTAAGTGCTGTTTAGATACCCAGGAACTGAGCCACTGCCTGGGGCCATGTTGGTTTTTGAGGGCTACACAGCAGAAGGGTCCATCCCTATCTGAGTGACTTGCACTGTCACCTATGGTCTTGGTAACATCCTGATCTAGGCTGCTGTCAAGGAACTTGTCTGAATTCATGATTTAATTGCAGTGAGGTCAGTTTTGATAACCATGGTTCATATTGCCACCAAGTGACATTCAGACACCATGCAGGTACTTGAGCTGTCACTTAGGGATAAGTTGGTGCTTGAGAGCCATGGAGATGCTGGGGCCACCCCAACCTGAGGAATCTATGCTGCCATCTAGGGCCAGGATGTCTTCCACGCCTATCCTACTGCAAAGGACCATGTCTGGGTCCATTGCCTTGCTGCAGACTCAGTCTGTGTTGATGTCCAGGGCTCCTGTTACAACAGAAGACGGTGAGGATAAGACTGCAGAACTGGCCCCACACTCACTGACTGCAGCACTAGGAAGAACTGGTCCTACCTCTCACTAACCTCAGCACTGGGAAAAGTGGGTCATGCACCTTGCCTTTGCAGCACAGAAGCGCTGATCCCATTGACAGGCAAGGGGGCCTGAAAGGC
>JAQHUG010000274.1:41220-63064 GCA_028555095.1 Dicrostonyx torquatus | reverse complement strand
TTTTTTTAATTTTTAACGATGGAAAAATATGGCTAAGGTTTCTGGGAAAATCACTTGTTCTTCCATGTCTTGCACCATAACTTAAACTTGACTTTGTCCTTCTTCCTGGCCTACTGGTTTAGAGATGGGTCTCTAAGAACATCCTCTTGACAACAGTTTTGTTCAAGTGGTTATTCAGAGAGTACTTTGCAGACATGAGGTGATAAATGCCTAAAGATACGTTTCTCAAATTCCACTTTATTCTACAGAATTAGCTACTCAAATTACCTGAATTTTTGGTTAATATTTTACGGATGATATTTGCAACTTATTGACCAATTCTTTATTTTTTTTGAAGTTGTTTTGTTTTTCGAGAGAGTTTGGAGCTGGTTATAGTGGAACATACCCTGTAGACCAGTCTGGTCTCAAACTCAGATCCTCCTTCCTGTTTCTGAACATGGAGTGATGGGAAGATCCTTATTAATTAAAATTTTAAATGTCTGAGCAAAAACTACAGTGAAATGTACACAAATACTGTACTTGATGTAATTTTATTAGTTCCAAAAATAACAAGCATATTCAATTTAATGTACTCTTCACACTGATCCCTGTTGTTTATCCTATGAAAAATCTTGATGCTTTCTATGAGAAAGTAAATCTGTGTAATCTTATTTTTTCTTCTAATAATGTTTCAAGATTTTTATGCAACAATGAGATAAAATGTAATACAAAACTAAGAATGGTAGACAGTTTCCATTCAAAGTCCACAAGCATTTTACATCCTATTTATTATTTCCCAGGTACACTTTGATCACATATCATAAAAATTGAGAGAGAATTGTATCAATTTTCACTCTGATGAAATTTATATTTGAATTAGTATGAGTCAATGCATGAATACATGTACAAATATAATTTTAATTATAACAATAAAGAAAATCTTACAAAACAATCCCATTTATATAAAGAAATATAAATACATAGGATCCAATTTAAGAGGTTTTGAGATAGAGAGTAATGACCAACTTCTACAGGGTTCTTTACACATGAATAATGAACTATTATTTAAAATATGAAATGTAACTGCTAATCAATATGAATATTGAGTTTGTTCAGAAAACAGAATTTGAAATGAAAACATAATATAACATGATGTAGCGAGGAAGATTTATCTAAAAATTTGTTCTTTCATATTTAAAAAGGTAGTGGGGATAATAAAGAGACAAATGGAATTATGACATCATCCATGCCTTGAGTCCTGGAACTTTGAGAGTAGTAGCCTAGGAATGGAAAAGACAAAAACATACTCACTCACACACACACAATGAAGCTTGGATTAAACATGATTATTAACCAACACAACTTGGATCCTAATCATGCTTAATAGATACAGCAGAGGGAAAGACTTAGAGAAAATTGTGGTGAAATAGGAGGAGAGGAAGGATAGAGAACAGGAATGAGGATCCCATTTTCCCTCAGAGTCACAAAAATATGAACTTCTAAGTTTCATTGGGTGTTATCAATAAAATACACAAAAGAAGATATTAACTTCTCTAGAAATTGGCAATTTTCAAGGGCAGGGAGTCAGTCTGAACATTCAAAGAGAATTTATTGCTGGCTTCAGAAGGGACTTGTAGAGTAGTACTGGCAAATAATAAGACCTTTTACAGGCATGAAAGTTAGAAAGAACGGGAGTAAATATTAAGTAATTGAAAGAAATTTTAAACTAGTATTCTCATATAGGTTTGTTCATATTCCTAGTTGGGGATATGGTTAGTTTTCTAAATGTGTAGAAGATATATAATCTTATAAAATGCAAAAACATTCTAAATCTTTCTCAGGTTTGCAAAGTCAAGAAGGTTTGTGTTTTCAAATATACAAGCTAATAATTAAAGGAATAATGCATTTAAATCACCTACACCATGAAACAATCATATGGCAGTTCAGATAAAGAGCAGTGATTGACTTACACTTCTACATAAAATTAATAAAACTATTGGCTAATTAAAATGCTGTATGAATACCTGCATCACATTTTTAAAAATAATCCATGAAACACATATTTTATCTTGTACAATAATTACAGTATTTCATGAATTAATTGTTCATGAAAATTTTGTTTCAGTTTCTTATGATTTATTTTTATGCATCTGTTGACAACAATTATAACTTTATTTTTTACAGAACAGTATTTCTCTTTCAATGATTTGCTGTTGTTATTTTATTCTTTCACTGATCTGTATCACTGTTCGTCAATATGTCATAGAACTTTGTGTAATATTTACATACTGAATCCAACTGTGTTTCATTTTCGTGGTAAAATGTAAAAAGAATCTCATTTCTACTTTAATGTTTTATGTTATTTGTTTAGTATTCTATATATTTCATTATCTATTAGAAGTGTCACCTTACTTGTTATTGAAGTCTCTAAGAGTAAATGTTGTATATGCCATGTATGAGTCATTTAAAATTGTGAAGCTGATGGGAAGATATATTGAGAAGGGAGAAGATGATATGAGAGGGTTTGGGAAAGAAAGTACTTGGGTAAGTATGACCATATTCCATTGTACACATGTGTTGTGGTTTGAATAAGAATGAACCCTATAGACTCATATATTTGAATGGTTAATCACAAATGAATAAAGTTCTGTGATGATGACGTAAGTTACCAAACAATCCCACACATATTAATCAATTATGAATAATAAAAGGGTTATTTATTTAAGGGGAAAACTTACAGATCACTGTAAGTTTTTGTCTTAGACAACAGTCCTCTGCACGAACAGTGACAGAGTCTAGCAGCCGGAAGCAGGAGCTAGAAGCAAGAGAGCAGGCACATGTTTATTGCTGCCTTTACAGTATCAGAGACCATGCCCAAGTGGGCTGGTGTCTTAAAGTCTATTGACTGAATGAGCAGTGTGTGCTCCCACAGAATGGTAATATTTGAATGCTTTGAGCGATTGCCCTTTTTGGAGAAAATAAGTCACTGGTTGTGAGTTTTGAGGTTTCAACACCAATGACAGGCTGAGTTCTCACTCTGCGTGTAAGACAGGATATAGCTCTCATCTATACCTCCTGTCATGTTTCCTACCATAATAACAATGGATGCAGCCTCTTTATTTGTAAGCAAGCCCTGAATTAAATGCTTTTTTTGTGAATCCCTTTGGTCATGGTGTCTAGTCACAGCAAAAGAACAGTGAAAATGTCACATATTTAAGGACTGCTGTTACTTTGATGAAACACTATGACCAAAGCAACTTGTGGAAGAAAGGGTTTATTTTTGCTTCTACTTTATACCATCAGTCCATCACTAGGGAAAGTGAGGGCAGGGACACAATTACAACAGGAAATTGAGAGTGGGGTGGATGGAGAGGCCACGAGGGGTGCTGTTTTCTAGCCTCTTCCTCATGAATTCCTCACTCTGCTTTACTATAAAGCCCATGACCAACAGCCCAGGAATGACACTACCCACAACAGCCTGAGTATAACCCATCAATCATTACATTAGTTAGTGTTCTCTATAGTAACACAACTTATAGAATTAATCTCCCTCTATATACATATTAAGGCAATTTATCAGAATGACTTACAACTAATCCAACAATGGATGGCTATGAATGGGAAGTTTAAGAATCCAGTAGTTGCACAATTCCTAAAGGTAGATGTCTCATCTCGTCTTCTGTATATGCTGAAATGCCAACAAAGTAGGCTCTAATGTCAGTAAAGAATGGATGTGCTAGCAAGGTGAAATCAGGCCAGCAAGGATCAAAAGTTCCCCTTTTCTATGTCTTTATATAGACTTATAGAAGATTTTGCCCAGATCAAAGGTGCCTCAATATCCAAATTAAAGGCATGTGTCTTCCACCCTCAAAGGTCAGGACTAGGAGTGGGTTGACACACTTCAAACCAAGAAAAAGTGATCTTCCACAGGTGTACCTTACTTTTCTGTATTGTAGTTCATTCAAGCTGATAACCAATAATAGCCATCAAAATCAATCACCAATTAAGTGTCTACACCCTCTCTAAGGCATGGATGGAGTGATGCTTGGAAGAAACATGGGGTAAGTGTGAGGAGAGGAGGGAGAGGGAACTAAGATTGGTATGTAAATTTTAAAAAAATGTATTTATTTAAAAAAAAGAAGAGAAATGAAAATTCCCTACATGCCTGGAGTCTAATTTTAAAAAGGCATCTTTTTAAATTGAGGTTTCTTCCTCTCAGATGACTCTAGTTTGGGTCAAATAGGCATTAAACTATCTTACCCTCTATGACTTAAGTTGGTTCTGGGCTATTGCCATGACAGGCCTGATCAAGCTTTTTATTAGAGAAATATGGGAATTGGATGAGAAAAGTGACTGAAAACTTTAGGCATAGCTTACTGGGCCATCCTAGTAGGACAACGAGTAGTACAAGATGTAAAATCTTTGAGAGAAGAAAATAGTAGTAATTGGCCTAGAATCCATTCTTGTGAAAATTTGGCATAGGATGTGGCTGCATTTTACTCTTGTACTGAAAATCTGTCTGAGAATAACCTACAGAGTTTTTTATTAATGACATTGATAGAGAAGATTTCAAAACAACCTACTATTAACTCTGTCTTGGGTTATTAGTAATCACGCTTGCAGATCCATAATAAAAAAAATCAAACTGAAAAAAAAGACTAATACAATATGCATGGTTTGAGAAGAAACAGAGCACAAGAAAGTATAATAGAGCAAAGTTCATTGCTCAATAAGATATAATATTTAAGGAAAAGCCTAATGCTTAATGGAAGAAAGGGTGTGGTGACCTCAGTACAAGACTATACTCTGTTAAACTTTCAACACCTGAAAGGAATTAGAGAAAAGCTTAAGCAGTGAAGGAAACCACCAACCCAAAAAAGCAGGTGGAGATGTAATTAAGCTAAGGGCTATGTTGCAGCTACAGGAAGTAGCAGATTTTAGCAGCTTTGGATATGTGGTTTTAGATTGAGAGACAATGACACAAGGGAGGAGTTTTGGACTGTTCATCAATAGATAAAGAAAAGCCACTGAGACCAGGTATGTGTCAGGGGTTCATGCATGAAGACCCAGAGAGGCCATTCTGTGAAGCTGTAAAAGTGAAACTTGGATTATGTTAGAGACCATAAAATATTGGAGATGACAAATGGGACACAGGAAATAGGGTTTGAGAGCTAAAGACCAGGTATGGAATCAACCCAAGAGACAGAGAAGTATCTTGTAATTAACAAAGCTGACAGCTGCTGGAGATCTGAAAGTGCTTTTACATCAGACATAAAGATGCAGAATTAGATGTTTGCCTGGCTTCTTTTCAATCTTATTTTTGTTCCAAACTTCCTTCACTTACTTCTTTTTGGAATGGCAGTGTATATTATGTGCTATTCAATGTTGGAAATATGTGATCTGCTTTATGATTTTGATTTCACAGGGGATTACGGTTAAGAGATTACTGTGCGTCTCAGAAGAGATTTTGGTCTTTGAAACAGTGTTGAGGCTGTAATAGACTATAGAGACTTTTGAAGTTGGACTCAATTTTCATGGGGACAAGGAGTGGAATATGATGGTTAGAGTAAGAATGCTTCCTCCATAAGTTCATATATTTGAATGCTTAGTCAATAGGGATAGGAGTAGAAGAATTAGTAGGTGTGGCCTACTTGAAGAAAGGGTGTCACTGGAAGTAGACTTGAATTTTCAAAAGCCCAGGCTAGGCCCAAGTTCTAGTTCTGAGTGAAGATAAGGATGAAACACTGTACAGGTTCTCTAGCACTATGCCTGATACACCTGCCACCTTGTTCTCTATTGTGATGATAATGGATTAAGTCTCTGAAGACTGTGATCAAGAACCAATTAAACGCTTCCTTTTATGATGAACTGCCTTCATCATGGTGTCTGTTCATTACAATAGAATGGTAACTAAAACATCTAAGACAAAATGTTTGAAATTTTCAACAATAGAAAATATATAAAAACAAAAGGCAAATTGAACTAAACAAAATTGTATTTTATGTTTTAAATTTCTTAGAAAAATAATATCACAGATGTATCACATTCAAATGAAATTGCTGTTATGAATAAGACAATGTTTTGAGGAGAATTGGTTTTTTTTTTAGTTTTAATACTTTGTACATTTCATCATTTAAATCAGTGATATGAATTGGTTTTCCTTGTCTCTGTTTTATCATATATTAGAAGTACATTTCCAATATTTGGTTAAAGTATAAGTAAAAATCAAAATTATTTTAGATAGAAAAAGTTACTTTAGAAAAAAATAATAATCAATTGAGCAATATAATCTTAAATATTTTTAATGTTTCATATCTAGAATTATAGATTACAACTATTTGGAGAATCTATTTTATTAATATTTCATGCAGTTCTTATGTTCTTATTTTACTTAAAATTCTTTTCTACAATTCTAGTGATGTATATTCAATTTTATAATTCTTTTAAATAATTCCATTAAACACCATTTACAGAATGTAAATTGTTCTTTCTCTATTAACTAGAAAATTACTACTTAGCATTGACCTGTCTTCTTTTCATGAAACACTTACTCATTTTCTTAATGTAAATAGCATCAGAAAAATTAAAGATGCAAATTCCTTAAAGAATTTGTTCATTAGTATTAGTAAATTAGAGCTAAGTATAGCATCTCACCAGAATGTCTCACTGCAATTTTACAATGAATATTATCCTAATACATAACATCTTGTAGATGTAACTATTTCTAATATGTAAAAATTGTTCATCAAAAGTCTCAATGCCTGATGTGATATACTTTCTTATGATCAGTTGTTAAGAGAAGCCCCAGAAGTCCATCAGATCACACAGGTTCTGACAATTCATTCTTTGTGATTGTTAATGAGAATCTAGTTGATGAAAACTTATTGCTAAAAATACTACATACATTTATTGCAAAGCACAAATAAAGGTTCTTAACTTTAGCACTACTAAATGACATGGGTAAAGACGCAAAACAATCCTACACCAGTTGGATTAAAAAGGGGTTATTTATTGGAGGGGATAAAATTTACAGATCAATGTCCCAAACCACAGTCCTCTGGTCACAAAGAGGAAACAGAGTCTAGCAGTCAGAATGGGAGCCAGAAGCAAGAAAGCAAGCAGGGTGCTGCTGCTGTTTTTAAAAATGAAACCACGCCTCAGTGGGCTGATATCTTAAAAGCCATTGGCTGAAGAAGAAGAAGCTCCCACAGCACATGGGCATTTCAAGTTTCCTTTTTATAGAAATTGCATATCATGTAAATATTGAATTCACTATTTGAATTAAATTAAGATGTGGCTACTTAAAATAGTAAAATGTAGACATAACTATTAATAAAATTATATTATTTATTTGTGTAGGTTTGTGTGTATGCATGTGTATGTGTATGCATGAGAATGTGTATATACATGTTTGTACTGGGGGAGTTTGTGTGCATACATATGTGAGTGAGTATTGATTGTATATGAGTGTTGATTGTGTATTCATGCATATATGTGTGTGGAGGTATTTATTTGTGTGAGTGCATGTGTGCATGTGTTTATGCATACAAATTGTGTGCCTGTATGTATACATGATTGTTTGTATGTATAGAAGAAAGTTGAGGCTAGTCTCTAGTGGGATATACTCTGGATTCAGTTTCAAGTGTAACAGTTAAAATTGAAGATCATCATACACTGCCAATTATTGATTTTAGAATGATATGCAGAATGTAGCAAACATGTGATATAGGGAATATGTTAATTACATTTATGATGGTAATTATTGTTAAACGTGAACATTTCTAAATACACATTATGAAATATAATTACATGCAGTGTTCATTGATTATAAGTAAAGAATTTAGGCTTATAGGAAAAAACAGTATGATCTTTACAAAATAAAACAGAGAAGCACTGACAAATTTTAGAATGCAGGTATTGAATAGATCACTCAGCCGTTAATAACACAGCATGGGCTGCTTTTGCAAAAGACCTGGGTTCCGTCCTAGAACTTACATCTTAGCTCACAACCATCTAGCTCTCTGGTTTCAGAAGAACGAATTCCCTGTTTGAAATCTGCAAGTATAAGGCACATAAATTTTATGTATGTAAACATGCTGTCAAATATTCTTAAAATAAATCTTTAAAAAATTGATTAAAATATAGAATATATTTTTAAGTAAAATTTAAACAAGCCATCAAATGTTTAATAATGTGTTACATTACAAATATAGTAAATTCTAAATTCATATGCATTAAGAAGTATAAAATGTCTAAAAACATGTTAAAATTTCATTAGGCAATAAAATTGCCACAAATACTTGATAAGCTGCAAGGAGTGTTTTTTTTTCATACAAATTTTATAAGAAAATATAAGTGGGTTATCTATTTTTAATTAATTAGTTTTAATTAAGTGGGAACAGTATAAGATACCAAAGTAAGGCAATTATATAAAAAATGAACGGAAATGAAGCCAATGGACAAGGACTTGCTGCTTAATATGTAACAATAAGACACACGCACTTCATTTTCTAGATTTTATTTACTTTGATCTATTCATACTGCACAAATTACAAGTGTCTAGACTTTACAGATATTCTTAAGGAAATATGGGTGTAAAGGAATATAAGTGTTTCTAACCATTCAATCAGAAGAGGTCAACGTGTTGCCTACTGCTGTGGAAACTCCTTCAGCCAAGAGCCTTTAAGAAACTGGCCCACTTCGAGCAGCGTGGTCTTATGTACTCTAAATGCAGACAAAAAGCATGCTCTTGGCTGCTGGATTCAGTTCCAGTTATTGGCACATGAGAGAACTACAGATTGCTACTCTTTCTGTGACTTTATCATCGGGTAAATAAACCTTTGTTATACTCCATTTGGGGCTATTGTGGAACTCTTTTGTACTCCAGCGGCCTACCATTGCTGATGAAGCATTTTTTGCCCATAATATCAGTAGATTATGGATTTGCATGAAAGATACACAGAGAGCAGTTTTTCTGAAAGGTATAACTGATTGATAAATTCATAGCAAGAATAAAAATTGAGTGTCCTAATTTTCCCTTGAGCTGAGCATGTGTCTCTGCTCTGTATTACCTCTGCAATTTATGTGACTATATTCCTTCCCTTTAGATGATAGTAAAATTAAATTATATTGTGTCATTTTCATAATTTGTTGCAGTTATTTATAGGATAAAAATCCTGTTGTTGTGAGCTTTACTTGTTTGTTTGTTTGAGGGTTTGTATCTTATTAAAAGGGAAAGAATTACTTATGAACTTTAGGGTTTTTGCAATGCAAGGATGAGATTTATTTGAAAACCATGTATCCCATAATTCGTCTTTTATATTCTACAGTTAAGTTTTTCTTACACACCTAAAATAAATATTATGGCTCAAAATGCCCCACGTTAGTATAATAGTTTATAAACTGAAATTTCTATAATTAGACCTAAGAAAGGGAAGATGAGACGAAATAGAATGAAATAGAAACTGTCCCTCTGTTAAATATTCTGCAAAAAAAGACTGAACTTCAAAATCAATGAGAGTTAAATGTTGCAGACCAGAGGCAATCTTTTGCTCCTATGAGTCCTTGGAAAGCCTCCCATTGCTCACATCTTGGTTTAATCTGGTATCTGTGAGTTACATGTTCTTATTAGAGCATTTGTTTGTACCAGTAGAAAAGTTAAAAATATCATCAGAAGTGTTCTATACATATGAGAACATTTTTGTTGTTCTTTCTCTTTGGCTTTGCTCTAACTGACTTCACTATGGCCTCCATCAATACATTTGTTAAATATGTGGATTTTTAATTTTGTCCGGTCACTAATAAAAATCTTATGTAACAATGTCCACAGAGAAGCATGATATTTGGGAATGCCTAAATCTGCACCTTGTCTCTTTGTCACTCATATTTGGCTCCAGACTAATAATCTATCTCAATTTGCCTATGAAAAATAACTATATTTTGACATTGATGAAATTCACTTCTATTGCTGGATTTCATTACTAGTATATACCAGAGAATGTCCTCTTAAATAATAAGGAATACGTGTTGATAAAAGTATGGGCTCTTTATGTTAGCTTGATCATTACCACTATATTTATTTATAGATGGAGATTTAAAAATGTTTCCTGATGTAACTAATTCATTTTCAGCATTTCATGTTAGGAAAGCTATGGACATCTTGACTTTCCTAGCTGAGATTTAAAATTAAGGTTTACATGTCTATGTGCTGGAGATCCCTAGATATCATTTATGGCTTCGAAGTCAACTGTTGCAGAAAGTGATTGCATAGTACTTGTTATGAAGGGATAGGTGGAGATCGAGTAAGGGACCATGATAAAGCAAGGGAAAACCCCGATCTAAATACAATAACAGCTGAAGGCTTGGGAAGTTCCACAGAGAACTTTGCAAAACCTTCTATCTAGGTATGAAAGAATAGATAATGATGTAGGAAGTTCTTCTGTCTATGTGTTGCTTTTATTGGTTGAATAAAGAAACTGCCTTGGCCTTTTTATAGGACAGCACTTAGATAGGCGGAGTAGACAGAACTGAATGCTGGGAAGAAGGGCAGAGAGAGAGCTTCCGTGGAGCTGCCAGGTCAGACATGCTGAATCTTTCCTGGTAAGCCATGACCTTGTCTTCAACACAGATTATTAGAAATGGGTTAAATCAAGATGTGAGAGTTAACCAATAAGAGGCTAGAGTTAATGGGCCAGGCACTGATTTAATTAATATAATTTTTGTGTGGTTATTTCATGCGTAATCTAGCGAGGTGGCCAGGACAAAAAGCAGGCCCTCTCTCCTTGCAACATGAGGATTTTTTTAAAAAAACAATTTTCTATAAATTGTAACATGCTAATATGAAATTTGTAAGTAGAAAAGAGTCTCAAATTAATTGCTGTAAGAAAAATCACTTTAAGTATTTCAATCAAGTACCTAAAGGAGTGCAGAGCGTTGAGGAAATGTTTAGCTTTTATCAAAAACAAAACAAAGCAAGACAAAACTGTCCAAGATAACCACCAGAATAGATTTGTCAGTGTTCAGGTAGAAATCATGGTGTTGATTAGTTTAAGGTCATAAAATCGTTGCTTACTTAAACATAGATTATAGGTATGGAAGTTTAGGAGAAAAATAAAAAGAAAGCAAGAAAGAAGAGGTGGAAGGAAAAGAAAAGAATATAATGGGGTTTACTTAAAACACAGTGGCATAGTCATCGGTGAGGGAATCTGTAAACATACACACAAGAGTTGATTAGCAATGGCTGTACATGGTCCGGGAATTGTGTGATATGCATGTGAAAGGGGAAGGCAATAGTCGGGAATCCTGGACTTCTTGAAATATGAGAAAAAATTGAACGCAGAATACTCTCTCATAAACACTGTGATCATTCATATTATTCAAATAGTAGAAAAGATAATAAGTTCCTACACATAAAATGGAATATTTATAAGCATAAATTTATCAACATTTAAAAGGTGTACATTATCTGTAATATACTGTGATAACACATTCCCACAACAAAATATAAACTGTTCCAAATGTTTGGCACTTTTCTATAAATGTGCCAAAAGTCTCAGTTGTGCACTTTCAGTAGCAACATAGGTTTTATAAATTTATAATAATCAGGATTATCTAATGTGCTGCCTTAAATAATCATATCTTTGTTTTCAGTTTTTTGATCAATGTTAGGCATGTATAGGGATACAAGGCTTACATATCAGCTACACTTTAGATGACAAAGTATTTGGTGCAATTCTATGCAAAAGAGAACCTAAAACCCATGGGAAAATAATAAAAACAGTTCACTCTGCTGAAGCAAGTACTATCCGGAAATATGTGGTGGCTTACACATAATAAAAATTAGTACAATCTGAGAGTTAAAAGAGAAAAAAATACATTTTGAAATCCAGAACAATTCAATCTCATTAACATATTTAATTTCACTTAAAAATTTAATAGATAAAATGAAATATCAGAAAGCAAATTTACTACAGTACAACACATTCAGCTTTTATAGAGCTTCTATTTAATTTATAATCAATCTGAAAAAAATTAAGATTAATAAAATTTTCCAATGAAACTTTTTAAAAGTTGGTATGTTAATTATCATGGTACATGTGAAACAAAGGCAATCTGCAGGCATATTTTCAAATAATTGATGAATCCAAAGTATATTGTGTTTATTTGACTCTACATTTAAGTTAAGTTTGGGGAAAGAATAGAGAAATTTTAGAGAAACAAAAAATAGAACCTGAAGAAAGGTAGCTCTTATTTATTTATAATCTAATAATTTACGAACAAAACATCAAGGAGAAGTTTTATTTTGTCCAATGTTGTTTGTTTAACTTTAAGTGTCCTCTTAACTGGGCCATGAGTTGGAGAGTTTTGTATTAAATACTATTCAGTTCATCTCTCAGCATTTTTGCATGATATTAATGTTACATAGTAAATTGAGTAAAAGCAATTTTCTCATTGATGTAGATAGGTTTTCCACAGTCAAATAAAAATCAATTATTTAATGTCTAGGTTGGAGATAACACTTCCTGATTGTCATCCTAAATATAGGAGCTTAAAATTCTCCTGCCTAAGACTGCATTGTGTTTTCCAGTCTATATGCTTCACCTGTTGTTTCACTATCCTCTGGTGTATTCTCCAACTTCTTGGAATGCTGTTGGTACTTCTCAGTATTTGGCATGGGAAAATTTCCTTGGGTATAATTTTTTAAGCTATTTATTATAATATAAGCTATGTCTATTTCTCTCTTCTTTCCTGTCTATCTGTATTTATATGTTTCTATGTCTTTGTCTGTGTGTGTGTTTGTAAAAGGGACAGTTTTTCTTCAAAGAACTTAAAGGTGATCCATATATTTTGAATGATGAAATTTTCTTATATAAATAAAAATATAATATTCCATGGAGGCAGAAGAGGTTGCTTAGTAGTGGAAAGCATTTGTTGCTCTTCCAGAGGATTTAGGCTTAGCCAACAGTCTCCTGCACCTCCAGTTACAGGGGATCTGAAGCCCTCATTTGAACCTTAGCCAACAGTGCATGCAGGTGGTTCTCAAAAAATGCACTCAGGCATACATAAGTACAGAAAAAACAAATAAAAATAATGAATCTTCTTTAAAAATAGAGTTATCTCGAAGATCTCAACTAGTAAACTTTCACAATTACTGTATAGAACTCGGCAGTGGTGTCACATGCCTTTAATCCCAGCACCTGGGAAGCAGAGTAGATGGATCTCTGTGAGTTCAAGGTCAGCCTGGTCTAAAAGAACTAGTTCCAGGACAGGCTCCAAAGCTACTCTTTCTTGAAAAAAAATAAATTAATATATACATAATATTTCTGAAATGATTTACCATATATAAGATTAAATATTATTTTCATCATAAAATTTTATTTATTCATGACTCAGAGATTAGGTAACAAAAAATATATTTTAACATCTATAAAAATGAAGTTCCATAATAGATTATGAATAGCTTAAATATTTATATATAGCATGCAGGCTGAAGTTAAAGTAGATATGATTGGCGTAAGAGGGATAACTTAGAGATATTTCCAACTTCCAGAGTGAAATGTACTTCCAAATGTATTTATTTCATGTGTAAATTAATATTATAAAATGAAGATCTATTAACCTTCTCATTTTAACTGTGGAATACCATGGTCAAAAGATCTCATTTCAGTTATAATTCAAAATCAGTGGCAGCTCAAAGAAGCTGTAGCAGTTTCCTTTAAAAAAAAAATTTATGAATGTACAGAATATAAGATCTTAAAATTTGAATTTAAATTTTGAACCCAATAATCAATACCTTAGTGAATATTTTTCCAATGAATCTATTCAAAATATAAATGCATCTTTCAGTTTTTCAATTTATTAACGTGTTAAAATGTTTACTACTTATCCTTTGCATATTAAAACATTTTTTATTTATCTTATGTTTCTACTTAATGTTATTTTTTAGGTAAATACATTGTCACATCAAAAACAAGAAATAAATGTTTTAAATTTCTATATTTTACCTAATTGATGCTAGAAAAGAGGTTTTTAAGATATGAAAAAATATTTCAGTAATACACAAAATTATGTCGTGAATGTAAATTATATTCTTGAACAATACACACACACACACACACATATATATATATATATCCTCAAAATAAAATATGTTAAGCTTGTCTATAATAAATATATAAAGTTTCTGTAATATTACTTAATGTAGTTAGTTGCAAAGAATCCAGAGTATTTAATAACCAGTTGCTAAAGAATGCACATGACATCAACACCTTAATCTTTTAATATCATCCCAGCTTCTTTATTATCATTTTTTCTATAGAGAATATTGACCTATTTTCAAGTCTCTAATACAGATTGCATATGCAAATGTCATCCTTGCTATGTCATTTTCATGACTTGAAGATGCTAACACAGATTCTCCCACAATGTGTTGTATAAGTTGTACAATGAAAACTATTCTAGTATAATTATTTTTTACCTCTGTCACAATGTTCATATAGGCTCAGGTGAAGTTGTGAAAACAGAGGCAGCATAAGAAGTCAATTACAGCTCCCTTTTTAGGACAACTTTTACATTATTTACAGCAGATGTCCAGTTCTTATGTGTACTAATTCCCCTCCTTTTGAGTTTGCAGACAAGAGAGTATTCTAAACATGGTGTGCTTGACAAACACCAATCATGGAAATGGTGGTATCCTCTTTTAAAACAAAGAGTGGATTTGATGTTAATTAAACCTCTCATATTTTCCAAGGATGAAGAAGAAATTAACAAGAGTTCAGGGTCTCAAAGGTAAATATACTCAATTTGGAAGGCATTGACCATAAATAACTCGGGATCATAATATAATCCTAATTTAAAATTCCAAAGTCATGTACTCTGAAAAAAAAATGTGCTTTTCAAGTAAGTTTGGTCTTGAATTTTCTTTTCTTTTATGTTACATTTATTTTGTAGCCAACTCTAGAACATTCTGTACAGGTTATACTGCTAACTCCATAAATCTTGTTTCACTTACATTGAAAGTTTGAATTTAAGCTGTGTTCTCTGAGGTAAAGGGTCAGAAGTTTTATCCGCTAAGCCACCAAACCCTTTATTTCAAGTATTTTTGAGTCTGTGTATTTCTTTGTGACAGAAGATACTCATGAGGAATTATGTGCTGTGCCTGAGGGTAAAAAAAAGAGAGGCTACCTTATTAAGAGGACATGGGCAGCCGCCTGATGGATTTTGACCTTGACGATGACACAAAGCAAACGTGAATGCTAATAAGTTTGTGTTGTTGAATCTTGTAAAAAAAAGTAACTCTTAAGATCTTATTTTTAATAAAAGTTGTTTAGATTCATGGGAATAAAGAGAGTATGAATTTATGTTTAGTATTGGACTTCAAGAAATTGAAACTTAAAGACTGAAAACTTTCAGAACACGGGGTTATAAAATTTGTGGGATATAGATGTAAAGGATTTTGTAATCCTGTTGGACATATTTAGGTACAGTTTATCAGTGATAAGTGATTATAATATCAACTCAATTGTTGCTTTCTGTGTGAAAACAGTTTTTCATATTATTGCCCAAGTAGGAAAAAAGACAGAATCATTTTTGGACTTCTCATAAAAACCACATTTTCATTAAATAAATATACATCAATATTTAGTCATCTAAAAGGGTGAAAATAATTATAATTGAATGTTTCATATTAATTAAAGATGGTGCAACATTATAATAGTAAATTAGAAAATTCTACGTGGAGTTATTCACCGTCTTTGGAGCAAATATCATATGTACAATGGAATCATAACTTGAATAATGCATTTAGCTGTAAGTAAAGAACAGTTTCACACGCAGCTTTTGATGTTTCCAGATGGGTACAATCATTTGCATCTCCCTTTTATCAGGGCTCTGTGAAGTTATCTCTACCTTTGCATCGCTTTTCACTAACCAACTTGTGTTTATGCACAGCGAAGTCTTTAGTGGTTAAAGTCTATTTTCTAATGACAGAAAAAAGAAAGGATTAAATTACCACATCACCTTCACTGATGCTAAAGCTAACAGAATTCTTGGTAGAAAAATACAGCAATCATTCCTCAAGACAACTGATAGATCGATTTACTTCTCAGAAGTGAGAAAATCTTTATGAATTCAATAATACTTAGGCAGTTTTTAAAAATGTGAAATAAAGTAGAATTAATGTAGCATATATTTAAGATTCCTTAGTGTTCATATAAGTAAATTTTCAAGACACAAATATCTCTTAATTTTTTTCTTTTACAAAAATACTATTTAAAATTAGTTTGATCAAGTAGGCTTCATCCCGGAAATACAGGGCTGGTTCAACATACGTAAATCTATCGATGTAATCCATCATATAAATAAACTGAAGGAAAAAGAAAACATATGATCATTTCAGTAGATGCTGAAAAGGCTTTTGACAAAATTCAGCTTATTCAAATTTTAAATTTTTGTAATTCTTTGCTATTAAAATAGTTCCTATTTCTGCTTCTATTCTTCCTAATAATGCTGAATAGTTTATATGAAAAGAAGTATGTTCATCTATACTATTAAATATGTTATGTCCGAGTTGTAATTTTTCATTCAATATGTAATCATTAGAAGATATTCGACATGGATGTGCATTGCTCAGTGATAATGCAAATATCATTCATTTTTTTCTTCAAAATACTTAATTACATGTAAATCCTTAAGTCTCCCACAAGGCTTCACTCTTGCTCAGAGTCCTAGTTTGTTTTATGTTGCCGTGATAAGCCAACGATGAAAACAACCTGGGAGGAGAGGACTAATTTCATCACACAAGTCACAGTGACTGTGCAAAAGTGCTGCTTACTGACTTAGTCTTAGACAAACTGCTTCCTTATGCAAACTAATACTACATTCTAAGGGGTGGCTTGACCCACTGTGAACAAGGCCCTCCAACACCTCTCGTGTATGCAGGAAGTGTCCCATAGATATATTCACAAAACAACATGATAGAGGTTATTCCTTAATTGGAGTCTACTATTCCCAGACCACTCTAACTTTTGTCATGTTGACAAGAAGTAGGAGCAGAACTCACCCCCTGTGAAGGTAACGCGGAGATGCTACACTGCTTAATGTGAACATTTTATACTTGTTTGTGCACATTTTTTATCATAATTGAAAATATATTCCAAATATAAAACTCCCACAGTCTTAAAAGCAAAATCCCACCAAAAGGTTGGAGAATCAACTCTGTAACCAATAGCATCTGCAACTCCTGCGGAGGACATGCGTTCAATTTTTAAAACCCACCTACTAACTTAAAACCATCAGGATCTCTAGTACTATTGGATCCAGTGCTTCTTTCTGGCTTCTTTAGACATCAGATCTGGATAGAGTACTTTTACATACATGAAGACCAAATGTTCTCCTCATAAAAATATATATCACTTAAGATTTTAATGTTTCCTTGAAATATCCACCTTTTTAACAATGGACTTCTGAAAATTTTAAAAATAATGTTCAACACTTATTCCAAGAGGTGACAACCAGTTCCCCGATGCAATTAGTTCAAAGCAACATCAAATAAAACACTACCAACAGTCTATATAGCCTAGCGTCTCGTAAGGAATCACTCACAAACTTTTAGTCACTAATGTGGTTGAGCAGCTGCTGCTCTCCGACTCTTCCATCAACAGCACACATGCTCATCTGGTAGACTTAAACAGGCTTCATTCCATAGCTGCTGCTTTCATTACTGTGTGTCAGAGAGTCTTAGTATCTCCAAAATTATGGAGATTCTGCTGCAACTGAGGCTACACCTACTGCAGTACTGTTTCTGGGCTCTCGTTGTACCAATCTTCTACTCTGTCCATGACTTCAGTCATGAAGATTTCTGTTCTACTGAGGCTGTACCTTCACCTGTGGACTCTCTAATCCTTTCTCAGTACTACCCCTAGGCTCTTCTCTATGACTTTTTCATGTTTGCAAAACCAATCCCGTCAACACCACCTTATACATATTATTTGCCAAATTCTATTCACAACTTGATATATACATTTGACCTTAATCCCCACTGGTTCACAGTCTGTCTGCAGGCCATAAGGAAATAATTCCAGGAGATGCCTCTGCAAAGGTACTGGTGTATTATTAAGCACAACTGAGTTTTCAGCCATAGTAAATCAACATTGATTGTCCCAGTAAAACACAAGAAGATTTCAATTCCACAATTTATTAATTTAAAATATCACATAAATGACTCTTAAACTCCATAAGCCAAATGTCCAACACATGCATTTTTTTCAACATTTTAGTGGAAGTTCCCAAAGAATAGTCCATAGTTCCAAGTAGTAAATTAATTTTTTTAAGCTAAAAGTTCAAAATGTTTCCAAATCCTCCCCCTAATAAATATGTTAAGTCGATTATTAAAACTCCACTTGTGGTAACAACATCTGCCCTATTGTTGTGAGAACCCCTGACCAAAGTGATCCCTAGAAAGAAAGTGTTTCTTGGCCTACATATACTGATCATAGTAGATCACCAAAGTTAGGTCAGGACTTCAAATAGGAAAACTGCAGGCAAGACTAGAAGCAGAGGCTGAGAGAAAATTATTGTCACTGGCTGACTTTCCATGGATCCTGAGGCTTGCTTTCTTACACAACACAGAAATAGCTGGAAACTCCTGTGTCAATCATTATTCAAGAAAATACCCCACAGAAATGCCTGCAATTCAGTATCAGAGTAGAAATTCCTTAAATAAGTTTCCCTCTTTCCAGATCATCCTAGTGAGTGTTATTGACCAAAAATGACACCCAGTAGCTGATATATTTTTATCATGTAAGTAGTTGAAGAGGATGTTACTCTCAATTTTCTCATTATTTTCAGGGCACAGTTAACTCAACGTATAAAATATTCTATTTTAAATGTTAGTGGCTGCAAATTATTGCTACCTATCAATGATATTAATAAATCCTAGAGGATTCAAAACCTGATTGCAAGATGGTAGGGTTTCATGACACACAACTTTAATCCCAGCATGCTGTAGGCAGAGACAGGTCATTTCTATCAGTTTTGGGACCAGCCTTGTCTACAAGTTGAGTTCCAGGACAGCCAGAGCAACACAGACAAACCCAGTCTTAAAAAATGAAAAAAAAAGAAAATGAAAAACTATCACAAATTTGTTTTATTTATGTCTATTTTCTCCAAAAACCTCAAATAAGAGACAAACAAAACCACCTCTGAATGCTTCTAGAGACTGCTGGTGATTGTTGCTGGTGTTCTTAATTGTTCTTCTTTTGATTAGCTATACATATATGACTTCATCTCAGATGGTGCTCAAGATCTCAGTACCTGTCTGTTTACACTGTTATGTCCTCTTAAAATTATTATTATCCAAATATTTTGAAGAATTAAAATTGATAAAACTACTCAACAGAAGAAATAGAACAACTCTGATTAATAGGACAAACTTCCATATCTGTGTTCATACAGAGTACTCATGCCAGCCTGTGTACATTAACTTCAGTAGTCCCCTCTTCAGAAAGACTGTGCTCTTTGATTAGGCTCACCATTCATGCATATGCTCCCCATGATGTGTCTCATAACTTCCTGAAAAACAGCAATTTGACCTACTTAGGAATGGTTTCAATGTCAGATGCAGCTTCCCCAGAAATGTTCTCACACAGCCCTGACAATTCTAGTTTGTGGTAGATTCTGTAATTGTGGTTTTGAGCAGATATAATACCTAATACCACAGGTTGACCCACATGGGATGATAAGGTACTATACCTACATTTCAGTGTAAAACTTTTTTTTTTTTTTTTGGTTTTTCGAGACAGTGTTTCTCTGTGGCTTTGGACCCTGCACTGGAACTAGCTCTTGTAGACCAGGCTGGTCTCGAACTCACAAAGATCCGCCTGCCTCTGCCTCCCAAGTGCTGGGATTAAAGGCATGTGCCACCACTGCCCGACCACAGTGTGAAATCTTTATAGGCTACTGAGCTCTTAACTCTTTTACACCTGTTAAATTTTAATACTGTACTCAGTTAAAAAAAATAGTCAAGAAAAAGCCACTCTCAGCATTGGTAGAAGAGTTTTATCATTTTGAGAATAGAATTTCAACTACAATAAAAGAATTTGTTTTGGTTAGGGTTTCTATTAATGTGATAAAACACCATGACCAAAACAAAAGCAAGTTGGGTAGAAAAGGTTTATTTCATCTTACATTTTTGTGCAACAATCCATCAGCGAGGGAAATCAGGGAATGAACTTAAACGAGGCAGGAACATAAAGACAAGAACTGGTGAAGATGTTGCTAATGTGTACTGATTTATTTCCTATGGATTCCTCATTCTGCTTTTTCGTATGCTCCAGGACCACTTACTCACGGGCAGCACCACACATCTAAGGCCTGGTCTCTCTCATACCAATCACTGATTTAGAAAATGCACACAGGCCAGTCCTATAGCTAAATGTCAATTTTGCAATTTGGTCCCTCTTCTCAGATAATTCTAGCTTGTGGTGTTGACTAATAATAATAATGAAAATAATAATAATTTTTATTATTATAATCATCATTATTGTAAATTTTCTTCCAAGACAGGGTTCATCTATAAGAGAGAATTTTTTCCATTCTCTCTTCTGCTAATGACACTGTTTATTAAAACAAATTTCATTTACAATTGAATAAAATGTGACACAGTGAGAAGAAAAATGATCCTCTGCTCCATTTTATTCTGACTTTGTAATATTAATGATTAAAATTTGACTTTTCAAATTTCAGTTTCACAGTAACACCTTTTATACATACAGCTTCCAAACTCAGAAGTGTATTGATAAACCATCATAATCAGAAATGATTAGGTAGTGAAAAAAATCAAAAGCAGAAATGAGTTCCTAATGGAAATCTTCACTAGAAAAAGGGTAGACAATGTGATGCTTTGAAATATGTGTACTATAGGAGTGCAAAAATAAATGATGTACTTGTAGTTTATTGAGTCACAACTCCTCAATGTATTTGAGATTTCAACAACTTGCCATATTTCTGTGCTTTTAGATTTTCTTTGCTTATGTCCAACAAAGAGATAAAGAGTAATAATAAAAAAGAATTGCAGAATCTTAGGCTAGAAAAGAAATCCAGCTCTCATTAGTTTAATAGCCTCATTTCACATATGAGAAAATATTTAATGTGAAAATGTTGAAAGACTACATTGTGGTATAGAACTATGAAGAATCAATGTCCTACACTTTTGTTATTCAGAAGTCAGTGTGTTATTTTTTATACTCTTTTCTACTTTGCAGAATCAGAGGACTAATTTAACTTTTACCTGAAGGGAATATTTAAATATGGTTATCTATTTCCTTGTGTTGTTATGTCATGTTGCTTAGCAAAGTCTGCAAATTATAGTCCCCTGAACCTGTTTCTTGAGTTTTGGATAACAATTAGTTAAGCTTAACCCTTGAAAACAATTTTAAAGAAAAAGAGCAAGATCACCTTGTGGTCTTGGAATGATCACATAGTAGAACTTGCCTCATGTTTCTGAGATGGTATTCATGGGTGCTCTTCTCCAGCCTGTCAACTCATGAGAATGACCTTTATTGCTTCTCTTACAGAGGCTAGGGCTTTGCTGCTGAACATGCATGAGAATACTATTAGGAGCATAGAAGACAGTGGAACAAAGAGTTATTTGATTTGTGAGGGGCTGGCTCAAGAGGTTTCAGGGAAGAACTTTAGTATGCTGCCTAAGGATCATTCTTGTGATATTCTGGTGAAGAAAGTAGATACCTTTTAGCCTTGTCTGAAAATTCTGCTTAAGGCTTAAGTGAAGAGATTTAGATTAATTCCATGGGCAGAAGGAATCTCAAGACAGTCTAATATAGACTTCGTTGTGTGTTTTTTATTGTTA
>JAQHUG010000274.1:29065-39296 GCA_028555095.1 Dicrostonyx torquatus | reverse complement strand
GAAGCTTCCCTGGCGTTCCTGGGTAGACCACCAAGGAAGCAGGATGTGTCCCTGTCCCAGCTGAGAAAAGGTACCGGCCATGTGCTTGGCATGGATGGGAACAATGGGTTAATATAAGTTATGGGAGCTAATAGGAAGACTGAGCTAACGAGCCAATCAGTGTACAACTTAATGTAGACTCTCTGTGATTTTCTTTGGGGCTTGCCAGCTGTGGGGTACTGGGTGGGTCAGAACCCCAACAAGCATGACCCTCATGTTACATAAAGGGAAACATTCTTTTGTGGATAGCTAACTAAGGAAGAAGGGATCTCTGCAAGCATCCTTAAGACAATGGCCTCCATATCTTTGTAGCTTCCTAGAATCAATAACCCTAGCTGGCTCTGTTAAAAATTCTAAGTCAAAGGTCTTTGCTAACCTCTTGCAAAACCTTTTTTATTAGGGCAAAGGTTTCTGACAATGGAATTTGCCACGTTGTGTAAGGAAAGCCCCTGAGGACAGGTGTGTGTCAGGTGTGTAAGTGGAGGTCTAGCAGAGAAACCATTTCCTCAGTCTGTGAAGATGAAGCTTGATTCCCTTGGAGAGCTGGGCATGTTGAAGATGCCAGGTAAGCGAATACCTGTTATGGAAATTTGCTAAGAGGTCATGCAAACAGCTCAAGAGAAAGATGTGTTGTTCGAGCAAGGATGCTGAAAGGGGTCAGACATCTGAAGAGGATTTCAACTTCAAACATGGAGATGCAGAGGTTGAAGTTTGCCCAGCTGTTTTTCGGTCTTGCTTTGGCGCAGTATTTCCTCACCATGCCTCCTTTCCTGCATTTTAGGATGATAACGTATATCCTGTGACTTTCTATGTTCAAAGTATGTGATCTGAGCTTTGATTTTGTATAATATTACATTAAGAGATTGCATGAATCTCAGAAGAGACATTGAGCTTTGGACTTTTAAACATTGTTGTAACTGCTATAGACTAATGAGACCTTTGATGTTGGACTAAATTTATTTTCCATTATGCAAATATTAAAAGCTTATGGGTGCCAAGAAGTGGAATGGGGTAGTTTGAATGTGATTGGTTTCAATAAATCATAAAGAATGAAACTATTAGAAGGAGTGGACTTAAGTGTAGCCTTGTTTGAGAAAGTGTGTCACTATGGGGAAAGGCTTTGTGGTCTCTTTTTCAAGGTTCCATCAGTGTTACTTTTAGTCCATTTCCTATTGCCTACCAATCAAGATGTAATTGGTACCATATTTTCCTGCATGCTGCTGTCATGCTCCATATTATGTTGAAAGTTGACTGAGCTTCTGAAACTTATGTGTGCCACCAAAATTAAATACTTTCAGTGTAAGTATTGACATGGTCAAGGTGTCTCTCCACAGCAATAGAAACTCGTAAGACATGGGCTATCCCCTTAAGTTTACTTAAAACTGCATTTGAAAGTTGAAAATTAATTGTACACATTTAAGAAAAAGATAACTTGGAATCAACCTACCTCAGGGTCCAGCAATACCACTCTTGGGAATATACCCAAGAGATGCCCAACCATACTACAAAAGCATTTGTGCAACTATGTTCATAGCAGTATTATTTGTAATAGCCAGAACCTGGAAACAACCTAGGTGTCCCTCAATGGAAGAATGGATCAAGAAAGTGTGGAATATATACACATTAGAATACTACTCAGTGGTAAAAACAATAACATCTTGAATTTTGCAATTGAAATTGCAAATTTGAAATTGGATGGAAATAGAAAACAGTATCCTTAGTGGGATATCCCAAACCCACAAAGATGAGTATGGTATGTATTCACTCAGTAGTGGACCCTAGCCATAAACAAAGGACATTAAACTTGTAGCTCACAAGCATAGAGAAGTTAAATAGCAAGATGAACCAAAGAAAAACATATATAGATTCTCCTGGATATCGGAAGCAAACAAGATTGCCAGGCAAAAGCTGGAAGAATTGGAGTGGGGACAGCTGTGGAGGGAGGGGTGAGGGTGGAGGTGGGCAAAAGGGAGTGGTGGAGGGAGAAGGGAATAAATGAGAAGAGCTTGGGGCAGTGGGATGGTAGAGATGGAGGATGGGTGGATATTGGAGAAGGGAATAAGATATCTACATTAAGGGAGTCATTTTAGGATTGGCAAGAGACTTGTCTCTAGAGGGGATCCCAGGGGTCCACAGGAATGTCCCCTGCTGGGTATTTGGGCAGCAGAGGAGAGGGTGAACTAGCCTTGTCCCATAGTCACATTGATGAATATCTTGATCATTACCGTAGAAATTTGGCCTGATGGATGGAGATAGAGTCAGAGACCCACATTCACATCAGAACAACGGACTGAGCTCCCAGGGTCCAGTCGAAGAGCAGAAGAGGGGAGAAGATCAAATCTAAATTGTACAAAAAATTGTTTTATAAAATATAGTTTTCCAAATTGAACAAAATTTTACATAGCATATGAAGGATTACTATAAAGAGACTTTGACCAAGTGTCTTTGAATTGAATGCAGTTTGTTAGGAAGAAGAGTAAGAAGAAGAGTATGTGTGTACTGTGACCATCTGAATACTAAAATACATTTTAGAGATAATATGATGGAAAATGCAAAGTGGCTTCTGACATTCATTCAGGAGCTATAAACAAGGAACATCAGGAGAAATAAAGGAAAGTGTCTAAATAAGATCATTTGGCCAAACTGACTTAACAGTGCACAAACTTTGAAATCTGTTTTAAGAAGACATTATTGAAGCAAGTGACTTTTCATCCAAGTTATCTTTTTTAGTTTTTCAAGAGGATCACAATCATAATTTATGTGACTAGTATTAAAATAAGAGAGGAAGCAATGTAAATATATGTGATGAAGATGCTAGAGGATTATCAGAATGGGGACCAGGTGTGAAAATTAATATTCTGCTATAACAATACCACACTGGTCCAGTGGTTCAGAATTTTTCAAATTCATCATTCTTCTCATTATTTACACATGTCAACTGGCAGCTTGCCACTCATAATGTATGCATAAAGACAATAGCCATGTAATTAGCTGTGGATGACCTGTTTTGGCTCAAACTCTCTCCTCACCATATCAGAAATACTTCTTTGGAAGCAAATATTTTGAAAAATTTTGGGGGGAATGAATACAATTGTGTCAAGCAAACTGTGTTCATAGCACAATGCACCCAATATCATGTCTTTTTTGTTATGGAAGGAGTTGGGTAATATAGAACATATATATTACTTCCTATTTAGAATTCACTAGTGTTACAAAATAAAATTGCACTAGGTTTAAAGAGAATGATGGTGCTGACTTTGAGTGACTTATAGTTCACTGTAATTTCCACTATATTTTATGTGCATTTTGAATTACATGTTTACTATATTTCATAGTAGATTTTAGCACAGGATCCAGATGTTCCTGACACATCTGTTTTTATACCTTTATATAAATGAACTTGAAAATGGTACTGGCAACTCTGGGGACTGCATTAGTCACAATAAAAGGTACATAATTTTGTCTTGTCAACATGGTGATCATGTATGTATAACTAGATGTTGAGTCACTAGTCACTTTTTATGTGGCCTTGAAATAGTGCTGTTTGCATACCACTGATTTGCTATGCCTGGCCATCTGTTTATGGATGAATTGCTGCTGCTACTTTATTTTCTTTTGTTTGTCTTTGTTTAAAAGGAATTTTTAAGTATTATCAATACCAAATGTTCTATGATTGTTTATGCTAATAGTATGCAATAATTTTAAGTTAATTCCAGGTTGTTTCACAATACATTTCTAAATTAAGATGCCATTAGAGATTTAGCTGACATGGTAAGTGGTAGAATTAAATGCAAAGTGTTGCTGCTGTATGAGAAACATAATTTCTTAATAGCAGTGTGGAACTGTAGATACTCAACACCTGTTCTCTCACCATTAGACACAGGCTGCTAGCTAAAATCTTAGGCAAAACAGTTAAAATATTCTGTGGCATGAATAATTATTTCATTTCATGATTTGTAAAATCTAAACAATATATAAATGTCTTTATAGCTCATTGTTGTAATCCTTATATTTGAGATGAGTGTGTTATCAATTCATATGGATATTGTAATGGAAATTAATAGTATAAGAAATACAAACTTTAGGTGCTTAGGAAACAAATAGCAATTCATGTAGGAATATGCATATTATTGGAAGTAATTGTATTTATTTTGATATAAATTTATGAATAAAACTTCTTGAAATCATTTAATGCAGCTCATATGGATTTAATGGCTACCTCTTTGAATTTACTAACAGTTTATGGAGATCATACCAGAAGAATATTGTTTCTCTCCCTTTAAAACAATCAGTTGCATATAAAATTTTGCTTAGAGGGATAGTTTAGCTTTGTGTGAGCTCCCTACCCACTTTGATATGTCAATTGGTGATTACATGTTGTGTGATGTTTTATTATTTTGGCTTTTTGGGGGACCCACCACCCAGTTCCCAAATAAATTACACACAGAGACTTATTCTGTTATGAATGCCTGGCTTATTTCTTGCCAGCTTTCCCCAATTACCTTTGCCTCTGGGCTTTTGTCTTTTTCTATTTCAGTATATTTTTCTTTATTTCTTTCTCTGTGGCTTACTGTGCAGCAGGGTGACTGACTCCCGATGTCCTCCTATCCTTGTTCTCTTGCTCCTCTTCCTCCTCATTTCTCCTTCTATTTGTACATAATCTCTACCTGCCAGTCCCACCTATTCTTGCTCCTGCCATGCTATTGGCTATTCAGCTTTTTATAGACCATCAAGTGTTTTAGACAGGCAAAGAATCACAGCTTCACATAGTTAATCAAATTCAATATGAACAAAACCAACCAACACACCTTAAAATAATATTTTCCAACAAGATCATTTTCACGGTCTAGTTCAGGCAACCATATTACTAGGATTTTATGGGCACAGGTTCCTTGTCATAGATAGAAGAAAATATCTATGTGCATTTAGAGAAGGCAGATTATTAATGTTTGGACTATGAAATTTTGAAAAAAGGTTTATATCACTTTTCAATGATAATCTGCTTTTCCCCCTTTTCACTTATTAATCATTTTAAGGGACTATGTATCATCATGACGCATAGCCTAGCCTTGAATTCCTGAACAGAGAGGCTCTTCAAGTTCTAGCTAATTTAATTTTATATTTATTTAACTTTTAAGATTATTTTAACTAAATCAGTATAAATGTTTCTCATGAGTATGTTAATTACTGTTTTTGGCCTTTGACCACAATAACATGTGTTTTTGTTATTCTGTGTCATTACCATGTTATCTTAAAATGCATTCTTAATATACAGAGAATATTATAGCTTTACTTAAAATGAGAACGAGTAGACAGAATTTAATTAAAATTTTAAGTAAATCTCAACAATTTTAAGTAAATCTCAACACTAAGGTAATAGTTAATTCTAAAGTCTAGATGAAGGCATTTTGCCCTTTGCATTAATATCTAACAACAATCTATAAATAATATCTGTTCAACTAATTTTCTTCCTTAAGATGGTCTCCATAACATATACACAGAGGACCCGGTGTAGATCCATGCAGGCCCCATGCTTGCCATTCCAAAATTTCAGCTTCTTTTGATACTTTGTTTCTTCTATTGGGTTGTTTTGTTCAGTTTCTATAGGAGGGTTTTCCTTTGTCTTATTGTATCTTGTTTTGCCTTGTTTGGCTGTCCTCTTGTAGAGCCCTAACATTTTCTGAAGAGGATATAGAAGGAGGAATGAATCTGGAGGAGAGGGAAGGTAAATACATCTTTATTATGTTCTTCTTGTCAATGATATATAACTTTCAGTATTTGTGATATGATATATTACTAGAAAATACATTAAATATGTTGTATAACTTGAACCCAAAGAAATAAAAGATTACAACGTCTCCCCATATTTCTAATACTCAAGTCTACACTACATTCCCTTTTACATGACAGATTTTGCCCTGATAATTATGGCAATTATAAAAATTTTCAGATTATCTCTCAGAGTTGGAAACACCAGTGCTATGAGATTGATATGGACTTAAAAAATATTTTCAAAAGTGTCAGAGAGTGATGAGCTTGACTCATTGACTCAAAAGAATATGATCAATATGGATGCCTACAGGAGGTCTGAAGGCCATGTATAGAATTTCTAAATTTTCTTTTAGAAGCTGTTCATTAACAGTCAATGCAGAAAATTAGTGCAGTAACTTCTCTTTGTGCTTTGATTACCTTAAAGACTGTATTCCAATTTATATCAGTATATTTATTGCAGTATACGGATAATAGTATTTGTAAGCTTCCTTCCTTTTGCAATGAACATTACATTTATGTATAAATTTCACATTATCATATATAGACACTAATCTAATGTTAAGAGTAAAGTACAAGTGAGTTGAAAATACTGATGACAATTTTTTCCCATTTTTCTTTGTTAAAGTAGTTAGACTGATTGAAAAACTTTATTTTAGCAATTTTTTAGAAGTAACAAGCAGTGCACAATATTGCTAATATCAGTTTCGAATCTTTGTGGTGAGTAACTAGCATTAATTATTGCTTATTTCTTTTTTTCCCTAAGTATTTCTTGTATCATATCAATTATATAATACATATATAATATAAAAACTCAATTCAATAAAATTATATATTAGTGAATCAAAATACCCTTCAACAATCCTAATACACAGAAGAGAGCAGTAATGAGAATAGAAAGGGCCTGAAATTTTAGAATATTTCTCTTATATAACCTTAGATATATAAGTTGAACAGTAACTTCAAAATTGAGAATAAAATGTTGTAGAATATAGTTCTCACAAAATCACATTTCATGGTTTTGCAATTAACTAATAAATAAAATTATTTAATATAATCTACTGCACCTAAGGAAATAACAAAAAGAAAACTTTAGTTACCAAAATCCTGGCTATTTTAGTAAGGATCACAATCTAATTTTAAATAATTCCAGTGAATACTTCTATATGGAAAAAAAATCACATTTCATCAAAATGGATTCAGCTACTGGCATGCTGAGGATGGATGTGGCCCAAGTTACAGCATTCTGGGATTGGCAGTCTATGCCATCCGTGTCTGTCGGGGGCAAGATTTTCTCTTTTGTTTTATCAATGAGCTCTAGGCTCCTTTGCAGGTCAGACCACAGGGAAAGGCTGACAGTGAGTTTCTGCCACAGAGACACACAAAAGTATTCACTCTATATTTAAAGGACCCAAGAGCTGCAGGTAGAGAGTCCCTGCCTCCTCTAAGTGGCATGTATAAAGAGACATCTGATTTAGCAGTTCTGACAGCCTACAGGAAACTCAATCCAGACAGAAACAGAAGATGGAAAAAAAATCAGCATCTCTTATGCCTTGGTTTAAGAAAGGAAAGTATCAAATCTGAATGTCCTGATGAATAAATATTATTTTCTTTAAATACATACCTTCATTTAATTTATCAAAATAGTGTATTTTTGAGAAATTTATAGGCTTATATTCCAGGATGCTGAAACAAAGTTTCTTCTTTTTTTCTTTTTTTCCATTTTTTATTAAATTTAAAAGAAAAATTTACATATACTCCACTTATCCCAGGCCCCCCCGCTTCCCCCCTATCCCAGCACCCTCCCCCTGCCTTCTTAAGATGGGGCAGGATACCCTGCACTGTGAAAAGCCCAAGACCCTCCCCTCTCCATCTAGGTCTAAGAAGGTGTGCATCCATATAGAATAGGTTCCCGAAAAGCCAATACATGCAGAAGAGCAAAGTTTCTCTTGTAGAGGGAAATAGAAAGAAGTCTGACAAAAGACATCGATGGTGGTTGAAACCTTGCCATGAAAAATAGTACTGTGGAATCCTGAGAGTTGATATCTAAATGTGTTCAATGATTTAGAGGACATGAAAACTTAAACAGAGTTTACTAACTTTCCTAAACCTTGTTGCTATATTTGCAGAATGTGGGAGGTATGTGCTTAAATGAGTGCCTATTATTATTTCTCCCTGTGTTAATTATTTTGTAAATAATGGTGATCAAACAAAAATAATTAATTTATTTAAGGATTCATGATCGTCACGGATACAGTTAATCCATATATAAGTCAATATTTTTGTTTACTTTTGTTTTCAGTCCTATAAATTCAACTGAGAACCTTTTGTCTTAGTGAAACACTCCACATATTGAACTACATCTACAGTTCTTTGTTTGCTAGTGAACTTGAGGCAATATTTGAGTCTTCTGGGGAATTGGTGTACAGATAATGGAAGAGTAACTGAGGAAGGATTCTATCTCTGATGGTATGTGGAAATCATCATGCACAGTAAGGTGATGCTTTCCAGTGGTGAGGTTGCCTGGACGTCACCTAATGTCCTTTACATAATGTTCACCCATATTCTGTAAATAAGCTTAATAAAAAATCAGTGGTTCATGTTGTACCTCGGTGGAATTGTGCTTCGGTTTGTTGTTGCTCTTATATCTGGGATGAATGAACATTTGTTCACGCCTCCACAGGGAAAGTACAGGCAATAAGGTTATCCCATAGTGGCTACAGCTGGTCAGACCTCATTCTGCAGTGCAGGTTGAAATCCAGTGTAGGATTTCCCTAATCAACTTCCTGAGTATCTGAGATTACAGGTGGACAATACCAGACCTTGCTAACTTTTTAATAAAGACTTAATTCTCAACATTATTAAGGAGGTATAATTTCTAAGGACACTGATTTAGAGAAAGCCTTTGAGTACTATTACAATATCCAGAAGACAACCCTTCAGAAAATTACATTGCTTTATTTAATCCTTCACACTACTTTCCCAATAGGAACTTCTTTATACTTCCATACCTTTGTCCAGTGTTATAATGGATGAACTGTTACCTCCGAGAGAAGGAAAATCTGTGTGTAATTCAATAGAACTCCTTTTTTTGTTGTTGCTTTATATTTTCAAATTTGAATTTTATTTTCTGTTCTCTTTTTGGAATTATTTTCAAGAAATACTAAGATTGGGGTTTGTAAGAGTATGCATAGTTAAGTATAAATACTTAAATTGCCATTAAGCATTTCAAAGGGTACTTAAATAATGATATACTTATTTCAAATAATAAATAAATTTTATGAGTTTATTTACCTTGATATTATAAATATTATAAATTAAGTACTTACTCAGTTACTCTTAACAAAAGGCTAAATTTAGATCTTATCATCAGATAAAAGTTTAGCTATCACAACTCATCAAAGAAGTCTGTGTTTACAACAATTGAAAACTGTCACCACCAAAACCCACAACCTGTCCCAAGAAGAGAATTACAGCCTTAGAGGGACCCAACCTCAATTTATAAACTACATTACAGATTCTAAAACAATGCTTAAGGAATACTGTGATCTGTGGTTTTGTTTCAAATAGGCTTCATTTTTATGCCTTAGATTCTCCAGTACTTACATCATAAAAACGCCTTTTTGCACCTAATTAGGTAAATCATATATTTCATATATAGAGATATATATTGGATTATGTTAATTGAACTATATATGTTAAGGTATCCCTGAATCTCTTGAATGGAGCCAACTTGATCATGGTGGATAATTTTTTTGATGTGCTTTTAAATTAATTTGTAATAATTTTATAGAGAAGTTGTATATCTATGCTCATAAAAGATGTTGATCTATAATTTTCTTTTTGGGTGGTTTATTTTGTGGTCTTTGTATCTATGTAAATATTATTTTGTAGAGGAATCAAAAATGTTACTTTTGATTATATTTTATAGAATAATTTGTGTAGTTAAAAGTCCTGTATAATCCTACACTGAATCTATCTGATCCTGGGTTTTTATTTCTTTAAGAGATTTTTAATTACTGATTCAATTTTACTTGGAAAAATTTTTATGTTGGAATTGTTTATTTTATTTGATTGGACTTACATAGATAATATTTATCAAATAATTCAATCATTTCTCAGTTTGATGGAAAACACAATTTTATAGAGTATCTCCTTAAGATTTTCTGAAAAGCTAAGATTATCCTAAAGGATTCGACTTCATATGTGACTTGGAAATTTTCCACTTTATTATAGTGATGTTTCATTTGTATTTTAATAAATAAAGGTTGCCTGAAAATCAGAGAGTAAAACAACCCCATTGATCAGTCTTACAGACCAGGCAATGGTGATAAACACCTTTAATCATAGTAGCCACATTAGTTTGCTATAGAAACCAGGTGGTAATGGTACATGTCTTTATCTCAGTCTTACAGAGGAATAT
>JAQHUG010000273.1:2733481-2770061 GCA_028555095.1 Dicrostonyx torquatus | reverse complement strand
AGGAGAGGGGAGGGAAGAGGAGAGGAAAGGAGAGAAATGGGAGGGGAGAGAAGGGGAGGGGAGGAGAAGAGAGGAGAGGGCTGTGGTCTAAATCTCCCCTTGAAGGGCACACTCCTGATACCCTAACTGCCTTCTGCTAGGCCCTTCCCCTCAAAGGTCCTAACACTTCCCAACAGTTCCCCATCCACTGGAGAGCAAGCTTTCCATGCGCCTTTAGGAAACATTTGAGATCCAACCTGTAACAGTGACGACTGGATGACTTGAACCATGTTGAATGGAGAGGAAACTGTCAAACAAAAGGTCACATGGCAGTGTTGTTCAATCCAGATTAAAGAAGAATAAGAGCAAGAATGGCGATCTGGACACGAATGGATTCATTAAACAAAGGATGAGGGCCCCTAACAATGACCAGGCATGGTGGAAGAAGCAAGGATAGAGGGGAGAAGCATGGAGGAACTGAATTCTAAAAGTCTAGAAACTGGTAGAACACGAAGGGGAGTGAATGGGTGAGGGGAGGACTCCTGGGCTGTGGAGGGGAGGGGGCTCTGAGATCAGGAGGAAGAAGCAAGCCCAGAAAGGGGAAACTGAGGAAAACCACCATCTATCAGATAAGGATCTCTTTGCTAGAACTGAGAGATAGATAATGAAGTAAGAAGTAAGAGAAAGATACCTCAAAGGTTCCTATGCTGAAGATCCACAGGCCACGGAAAAAGAGCAAAAAGCACTCAGAATAGTCAGAGGCTGGGAAGCCCGAGTGCACTGTCCTGCATGACCGCAGGGTGGAGGGACTCCAGGCTGGTGTTCGCCACTCGCCTTGCAAAAGTCATTCAACTTCTTTGCCCCATTGTGTGGTGACCATCATGCCAAGTATAATGAAGTTTAAGTAAGATATTGCACTTGGAAGAGTCTCAGGGCCAGAGACTGGTGAATCTGGACTTTATGGACCTCAGAGATCTTACAGTTTGAAGGACACCCTCAGACTAGAATGCAAGCTGAAAGTGAGTATGGGCTTAGGAGAGAAAGAAGGCCACCACAGGTTGTGCTTCTAAGCTGTCAGATGCCACGCGCATCACAAAACACTGAAAAGCCCAGTGTTTCTATTAATGAGCTGCCTGGCATCCATCCATCATATTTTTCCTATGATATTTGGCTTCGCAGTCTTGATCACATCCTCATATGACAATGATTCTGTAATATGATTTTTATAGAGAGAATAAAAAGATCATTCAGTCTTCGCTCTAGATGGTTGAGCAAAATTTGTTTTTTATTATTGGTAGCTGGGATGTGTTGAGCATTAAACATGCCTCTCTATCTCTATGACTATGGGTCTGTACCCTCAAAGTGTAAGACCTGTGATCCACTCTAATTCACACATTCCTGTAAAAAGGATATTTCGGTATAGTGGTGCTTTTTTGTTGCTGAGTTAATTCCGGGCAGGAATAAACTTCGGTTCCATTCGTCATTCACCACAACACCCCCTCCTGTGTGTCCCCAATCCAATGTCCCCTTCACCCTTCACCTGCTCAGAAGATCCAGCCCTGTGGAGCACACTGAATCTGTCCTTTCGCTTCTGGGCTCTGAATCTTCTCGTCTGGATGCTGAGGGACCACTGCCCTGAGCAGCAGAAGTATCCCAGGAAGTTGTGTCTTCAGGAAGTTGTGGTTAGTAAGTGCCTAACTAACTATACATAGTAGTGCCTGGGGACCATGTGAATATCTCTCAGGAGACCACAACTAAATCTTGTCCCAACTAATGTTGCCTTAAGTAGATCTCCAAAACACTGGTGACCAGCCCGAGCTCCCATTACTAGGAATAGAAACAAGAGGGGAAGTTAAAATGAACGGAACCTTGGTCTTGAGCAGTCTCAACATTTCCAACTCAACCACAATCGCTGCCCTGGGAACACGTGAGGTCGGTGACGCACGGGGTCTTGGGAAGAGCAAGCGAGGAGCACTCCAACTTAAAGCACGTGAGCGCCAAGGCAAACCTGCATCTCCTTCCGACCCTGGCACTCAGCCACTGCCCTCTCTCCCTCACGCGCATGCCTTCCTGAGGTTTTCATGCTCACGCCCAGGAAGAGGCTACCTTCAAGCCGTGCATGGCAGCCACTGCTGTCCCTCACCACGCTCGACTGACTTAAACACACCTTGCTTAAGTTTTCATTGGATGCTTTAGTTAGAGAAAGCAAATAGACTTGCCATTTGCCAGTCTTTCTGGAAAGATCCCTTGCAAATAGAAACTATAAAAGCTATGCTTCTAGGAATAAAATGGTGAGGACAGTCTTTTGAAGCCTGGATGTAGCTCATTGGAGCCTTGCTCTAAAATTCACTCAACTATCAGGTAGTTTACACCAGTGTTTAAGAAAGGGAAGTCTGCATCTTGACTGTAATACATTTTTTTTTAACTAAAATGTGTTTGGTTTGAGTTATGAAAGGGAGGGTAGAGAAAACGGGAGGGAGGGGAAGCTGTTCCACAGTCATTACTTCATTTACTTTCATTTTAAACCATCAGTTTCTGAAAAGCTAGACTGTGTTTCCCTCACCTCTTTGGAGTGCAGAAGAGAAGGCAGTCTTTTCCCAGGAGCTGCTCTACCCTTTGTTCTAAGAGAGATTGTAATAAATGCACACAATTTATAAGTGATACTTTGAAGACTATCTCGCAGAATTTAAAGCAATCCTGGATTTAATAGCAATCAACAGAATCAGGGCGAAGGGAAACTATTACGGCTGAACACCCTGGAAAAGTGGGGCTGGAATTGATGCTGCTTATTATTCATTTTGACAAGTGCAAACTCACACTGAAGATAGCAGGAGTGGAGACGGGGGCTGCAAGGAAGGGTAATACAAATGCATTATTAACACAAAAACAAATCTGACTTTAAGCCCAGCTCATCTCCCAGTTAGTCAGAATAATAATAAGGCCTTGAATTCTCATTGTACTTCACACCGCAAGTAATCAGAGAATGCCGACGTTGTCAAGGGAGATACGACGGTCGGTCCACATCAGCAATATTTCCATTAAAACCAGTAACTAAGTGAATGTGGGCAGGATGAAAGCAGGTGCGGATCTGCTTTTTACCTCGTGTCAAAAGGACTCTCAGGCTCTGGGGACTAGGGACTCGAAGCTGTAGTGTTCTTTTGAACAACCTCATTCTCTCCTTCCCCCAATGGCTAGGGCATCTGAGTAGAGGTAGCTAGGTTCCTGTTCTGACAAGACACTGAGACCGGCCCAGCTGTTGTGGATCCCAGCAAGCCTCCCAACTTCTCTGTACTCGTGGGGAAAGTCCTAACAAGACATTTCCAAAAAAAAATGCCTGCCATGCCTGTCCAAGAGACAGCCCCACCCCTGTAAGGGTCGGGAATTCCAGCTGCACTCGGTAGAAGCCACGTCCACGATCGCCACGTCCACGATCACGTATTGAGCCCGCCTGTGGTGTAGACACAAGCAGTATGCGTGAACGTTCTCTCCCACTTCTCATGTGAAGGGAGTCCCACCGCCATCCCCATTTTCCCGGGGAAACTGAACCACAAAGATGCTGAGGGACATGAGATGGGGACAACTAGGTGATACCAACACAGGAAGAAAAGGAAGACATTTGGTTAAGCAGACAAAGTCCTGCCCTTTGGTAAATGTGTGTTCTTTGTGTCCACAGACGGCTCCAGGACTTACAATACAGACATACTCTAAAGGCTCGTGTTTCCACGGAACTCCCACCCCTCTGCAGTGTGACAGTGACTCCTTCCCAAGAAACCCATCCATACAGCTGCTGACCTAATGTCAAAAACCAAACAAAGCAAAACAGGAAGAATGTAGACTCGATGCACTGACCACAGAAAGGGCTCCTGTCGGGGAGACTGGCCTTCTCTGCTTGACATAGAAATATCCAGAACCTGATAAAGATGGTAAAGGGTTGTGGGTAATGGGGAGGCCACCCCAGGCAGCTGCTATTCTAATACCACTGTTCCTCCTGTATTAGTGTCAAGTATACAACCCCAAATTTATATCAGCATAATTATCAGGGGAGGTTTAACAATGTGCTATATTCTTGACTCACAGGAGTAGAAAAAGAAAACGGATCAATCGTTTTCCTGAGGAGTCACAGTGGTTCCCTCCTAAAGAGCCATCCCCTCTCCTCCAGAGGCTTGATCACTCCTTCACACTTATCTGCAGTTCTCATGACTGTCCAAAGAGAATTATGCCCACCCGACAAAATAAAACAATGGGTACCCTGCACTTCGGGATTTCAGAGCAGCGGGAGTAAAATGTCTCTCGGCTCAAACACACGAAAGTGATGTCACCAAGGCAAGGCTGAGCAGATGTCAGTAACCCAAAGTCAGCTATTCATTAACGCCACATTACGCTCAGGAAGCATGGAGGCCGTGAATGGATTCTCTCTTTACAGAAATGTTGAAATATGTAAGGAAGGGGAGCGCGTTTAAAGGAAAGTATAGCTTTTCGTTAGCTGTAGAAATCTAAGTTTTACATCCGCTAGGAGTACATTGTGCTTTAAGAATTAAAAAGGAGAATTATCAATAATGTAGTCGGCTCGTGTACATCAGACGGATCAAGTCAAGCCACTTTTAAAAAAATCAATGAGATAGTTAAAATGAATTTGCGTTCTAATGGACAGGCACAAAAAGAGGAGTCTTGACCTTAGTACTTGACTCAAGTCTTTCAAGTTGGGTCCAGAATTTCCTCTTTAGCATCAAGGTAGGAGTAGAGACCGTTCCAGCATCGGGCTGGGTTCTTACCAGCTTGTGGGAACCTTTTGTTAAATATGAAGGAATTTCCTGCATTGGCCTTAAACTAAGAACATCTTAGATGTCAGTCCTGGAAGTATTCATGAAAATCAGCTGACCCTACAAACCAGGCCACCCCATCTCCAACCCGCTTTTTGCCAGTTTGTCATTGGCCAAGTTCTAAAGCAGAGCCCAGATATAGACCTGGGCGTGGCCTTTTAATCTCACACTTTCGGCATTAAGACAAACTGGTGCGTCCGCTGCTAACTGGGTAACTAGGACACTTGTTACTTAGGTCCCAAGGCACTAGGTCATATAGATGCTGCCGCCCAGCAAAGAGCGATTCTCAAAATACCGATAGCCTGGGGTGACCAGTGACTTGACCAGAGCTTGACTCTCAGCTCTCCCCACTCACTAACCAGCTGGGTGTTCTTGGGCAAGTCGAATCACCCTTGGAGTCTCCTTATGTCACTTCCATTGCCTCTGTCTGAGGTCAGGTGGCACACAAAGCCCTGTTCTAAACCGTGACGCACTGAGAAAGGATCAACAAATCCACACAATTAACAGCCGACTATATTTTGCCTTAATTTTCCTCCTATCCCTTCCTCATAGTTTACTCTCTGTCAAGAACATAACTCTGTCTCCTGATGTTCTGAGCCAGCATCTAGACTCCCTAACAGTTCTGCCAGCTCTCGCAGTGGGCATAATACCTCGTGTTTCTTTCATATGTACCCTGGTACCTGCAGCAACCTCTCTGGAGCTGCAGGCTCAAACACTGACTTCTGGGGAGGCTTCCTACTGTGAGGAATGAACAGACAAGAGCTCGTGGAGCTACAAAGAAACTGAAATTCTATGGCCGAGGATACAGCACATTTGACAGAGTATTTGCCTAGATGTGTGAAGACTTGTGACCCATTCCTTAAACTACAGAAACCTGGCTCAGTGACTCAGGCCTGCAGTCCCAGAACTAAGGAGGTGGAAGCAGGGGGATCAGAAGTTCAATGTCATTCTCAGCTATATAGGAAGGTCAAGACCAGCCCATTCCACAGGGACTGTCCAAAGAAAACAGAGCGGGGGATCTGGAGAGACAGCTCAGGAGTTAGGAGCACTGGCTGGACTTCCAGAAGACCAGTGTCCAATTCCCAGCATTTAGTCCCAGGGTGTCTGAAGCCCTCTTCTGGTCCTTGTGAGCACAGTTCACAGACAGCATTCAGGCAAAACACCTACATATAAAATAAAAATAAAACAGGTATTTTAAAAAACAAAAGAGATGCAAGAGGTGAGAAAAGAGAAAAGGAAAATTCTAGAGAAGTGGTTTCTTATTACTAGTCCAGTCTAAACTTTAATTAACCCTCTAACTGCAAGTTTTAATCTTTGAACAACTATAGCTTCTGCTTCAAATCACTCCTTCAAATTCATTGTTTCTTGATGTTCCTCCAGCTTCAATTCATTGTTTCCTTCTAGTCTACATGGTTTTTTGGTTTGATTACATGGTTTTTAGGGAAGGGGTGCTGTGGGACAATGATCTTTTATCCTGTCACTTGTATTGTTTTAATAAAACGCCAATTGGGCAGTAGCCAGGCAGGAAGTATAGGTGGGGCAACCAAACAGGAAGTAGAGGCAGGGCGACGAGTACAAGAGAATTCTGGGAAGGGAAAAGAGTCAGTCTGTAGTCCTGACAGAGGAAGCCAGACACAGACAGACCAAGATGAGAACGCCTCGCTAATAAAAGGTACCAAGCCACATGGCTAACACAGAACAAGAATAATGGGCTAAATTAAGATGTAAGAATTAGTTAATAAGAAGCCTGAGCTAATAGGCAAACCAGTTTATTATTAATGTAGACCTCTGTGTGTTTCTCTGGGACTGAATGGCTGCAGAACTGGGCAAAACAGAAACCTACTGGCAACAGAGGGGTGTTTGGTTTCGGTCTTTGGTTTTTTTTCGGTTTTTTTGGTTTTAGGAGACAGGGTTTCTCTGTGTAACAGCTCTGTCTGTCCTGAAACTAGCTCTGTAGATCAGGCTGTCCTCAAACTCACCGGGATCTACCTGCCTGTGCCTCCTGAATGCTTGGATTAAAGGTGTGTGCCACCATCACCCAACACACGGGTCTTTTTAAATAAATAGCAGGACTATAACAATTATAGTCATGTCTTGGTATTATCACAACCTAATTCTTTTTTCTTTTCTTTTTTTCTTACTTTTTTTGTTTTTGACAGTTCTCTTTGTTTTTCTCTTCTGTTGTTCAGTGTAGATCTGTACAATTCACAACAGCACCTGTCTTTTCCTCCGGTAGATACAGGGTACTGAGGGACAGGCATGGGACATGGGACTCAGCTGATCAAGGTGCAAGTATCGGTTTCACTTGCCCATGGCTGCTTAATTCAAATCTTTGGGCTTCATTTTCTTCATCTACAAACCATGAACAACAAAATCAGATAAGTCTATGGAAGTGCAGAGCCAAGGACGAAGCTCCTTGTGTGTTGACGCTCTTGACCCCAGCTATGTTCCCAGCCTCTGCCGTAGTCCTTCAGGGCACTGGAGGAGAGCCTTAAGTACGTCCACCTTCTAGCTCTTGGTTAGAAAGCCAGAGCTAAGCTCCCAGTCTGCCGAATTAAGTGAGGTAAATCATTATCTCGAGCTGTTGAGGAACAGTTTAGGGTTGCTGCCTTTGACGGACCAACAGTGGTTTGACTCTTCTGGTTGCCACTGGATCTTTCTGGCTTGGGTTTGGGTTGAGGTCCTGTAACTCATTAAGTCAACAATGTTTGTGACAGGACTACAGAAGGTAGATGCTAGTTTTACAAGGCTTGAAGGTCATACGATTTGGAAAATCCTCTTATGAAAATGAATACAAAATGCAAATGCAAAGTTAGGTATTAAGTGAATGTTTGGAGGCTGCAAACTAAACGGGGCCTGTTGCTTAGAGCTAACTGTTCTGTGGGAGCCACTGGCTTGCCAGGAACTATGTGACGCTCTGGGGATATGGTCGCACACTCACATGGATCCTGTGGCCTTCAGACACCATGGGTCTTTTCGTACATCTTCAGGGCATCACAGCCATCCATGGCCTTCTGAGGATGAAGATCTTTTAATACCATAGCTTTTTCAGTCTCTTCCCTGTAGTGGTATATTATTTGATTTTGATAAATAAATCTTTCTTGAAGACCAGAGGCAAAGCTAAAGCCACTGTAGGTCAGGCAGTGGTGACCTTTATTCTTAGGATTTGGGAGGCAGAGTCAGATGGATCTCTGTGAGTGCATGGTCACCCTGGACTAACCAAGATCAATGCAGAAACAAATCCAGGTGGTGGTGGCTCACACCTTTATTTCCAGTCCTAGGGAGACACGCCTTTAATCCCAGCACTAGAGGGAATATAAAATGGGAGGAGAGAGAGGCTCTGTCTGCTTAGCCTGTGGTCACCCAAACTTGGTAGAGGTGAGACTTCTCTAGGGGCTTGGCTGCTTTGCTTTTCTGGTTTTCAGGTGGAACCCCAATTTCTGTCTCTGGGTTTTTATCATGCGTGCTACACTTCCACACTCTGGACTAGGGATAACCCAGAACCTTCTATATGAAGCAGCAAGCTACTCTCTCACATCTTTTCCCACGAAGACAGAAGATTGCATGGGTTCCAATGACACGGGTTCCAAAGAGTGTAAACTACGCTCAGGTAGAAAGAGATCTGCTAGCCCAGCCAACTCTGAACAGTTAGGGCTTTAGTGGCAGTTCTATCTTACTGCATCCCTCCTCTGTCTGTCAAAATGAGGAATAAGGAAAGGCAGATAAACTTTCTCCCCCCGGAGAGGCTTGTTCACAAGCCAGTCTCCTAATGCTCACTACAGCTGTCTTCATTACCTTCCTGACACTGCAGCCAACCAGCCTTCAGCGCCCTGCACTGTTCTTTACTGTGACGGTTTTGTTGTTGTTGTTGTTTTTGTTTTTGTTGTTAGCCCTATCTAAAATGTCACTGAGGTCCAGGAAAGAGTTACATCTTTATAAAGGTTAATTTTAAAAAATATTAGAGCATAACTCTTGCATTCTTTTTTGTTTTATTACACACACTCCATGTATACAGAAAATGGGGGAGAACTCAGAACTCACTGGCCAGGAGCTCAGTATTGAATGGAACCCAGACTGGCCCCAGACCCACAACAATCCTCCTGCCTTATTCCCCTGACCCCAAGTGTTGGGTTCCAAGTGTGAACCATCGTCTCTGGCTCCTGCACTTTTTTTTTTTTACTTTAACCTTTATTCTCATTTTCTCCCTGAGACCTGTGACACTGTGCCTCTACGCAATGGAATTGGACCTTACTAAATGATTCTCTTTCTATTCTGCATAGAAAAGCCTGCGTGTGTAGCAACTGAATCTTTTATCTTAAACTGACAAGGCTTAGTCATGAGATGCTCCTCGAAATATTCATCACTGTCTAATGCATGCAGGGTATTGCTTAAAATTCAAGGCACCGTAATCTGGCCTTTACTTGAATTTTCGTCTTGATTAAATGGAGCTGGTATTCAAGAAATAAAAGCCATCATCCCTGGAAAGGTTCAAGTGTAAGACAGACATCGATTCCATTTTAGAGTTAACAGCAGACCACAGCACGGCTGTGAAATCATCAAATTTAGGTTAGAAGGCTTTAAAGAATGAAGGCTGAGGAATTTATTGCCCGATCAACATATTGCATCTTTGCAAGAGCAGAGAAGAAACCGTGTAGCAACTGCGGCTGGGAACATCAATGCAAATGTTATTCGGTCCCCCTTCTCTGTCAGACTGGCTGCTGACATTTCAGCTGGCTGTCAGCGGCGAAGCCGACCTGTTTCCTATTGGCTCGGCAGCGTCATGTGACCCGACTGCCGGCACCAACCTAAATTACCAAGTGAACTGCTGTGTGAAATCATTCCTACACCCTTTGGTGACTTTGAGGTGTGACAATCACTCCAGGAATATATTGGATGCCTTCAGACCACATTTGAACCTTCCGCAATCCACCCGGGAGCTTGAGGTTCCTGAGCGCCTCCGGTTAGTGTTTCTGTTGACTCGAATCTGCGGAGGTTTGTGGGCTCGGCTGCCTCACAGAACCATCACCCCCACTTTCATTTGCTCAGTGTCCTTCCGCCTTTGTGCCACGTCTCAGTTCGTGACTTCAGCTGCGCATCACGCAGGCACCCAGACCGCCTTTCCAATTGTGGTTTCCCCGAGTCTGATAACGCGTCTGTTGTCTCGTGCTGGGATAATTTATGTGGTAAAGATGTCACAGAATCAGACTAAAAAGATACCAAGATCTCTTCTTACCTGAAAAACGAAACACTGCAAACTGCACCCTCAATTCCCAATGTGAAGGTTGGCTTCTCAGATTTCTCATTCTCTCAATCCAAATACCCATTTCACGTGCCGAGAGCAAGGGCTGAAAACGGTGTATCCTCCCCCAGGTCAGCTAGACTCTAGGTAAATAATTTGATATGGGTGCAAAATCAGACTAAGAAAGATGCCAAGTCGGGGCTGTGCATAAAAGCAAGACAGCTACTTAAGAGTTTTTGTATTTATAATTGTCACATACAATTTTAATCACCATAAAATGCATTAATACAAAAGGTAGACAGTTAAATAATAGATACAGGACTATATAGATATAAAATCACACAACCCAGATGTTGGTAGAAAAATGTGAAATATTCATCCCTAATTATTGGCGTTTTCACGATTATGTTTATAACCCTAAAGGACTTTTCTGAGTAGGCCACCAACCCTTAAAACAACAATAACTTTGTTCACATCTGTGTGGGGGTGTGTGTATGCACTCACACGGGCACGTGCACTGGTGTGCAGCCATAGGAAGGTGTCAGGGGCCCGGCTCTATCTCTCTGCCTTATTTCCTTGAGACAGGGTCTTTCATTGAACCTGGAGTTGGGCTGGCAGCTGGCAAATCTCAGCCAATGTCCAGTCTCTGCCCCACCCCCACCAGAGCTGGGAATGTGTGTACTGGAATTCCACCCCACTTCCTCAAGCCTGCACAGCAGACAACCTTACTCACTGAGCATCCCCTCCAGCCTCCGATAACTGTTTACTACATGCAAATGTACCATTTTTATCACACTGATCGTGTGTGTACATGTGCACAGGCACACAACACTGTGTGTCTTTCAAGAACCAGATCTCTTCCCCACACAGGTTTTGGGGACTGAGCTCTACCAGTCAGGGTGGGGGGCAAGGGTCTTTACCTATTAAGCCTATTCACCAGCCAAAACGTAACATAGTTTCTGATCTTCTTTTTAAGAAGCAAAAACCAAAATAGAATAAATCTCAAAAACAAGGCAAGGAAAATGTAACATACATGTTGATAAAAGGTATGTGGAGGGCTCTTGGGGGCCGACAGAAGAAGAAAAGTATTAATACAAAAACAGATAAGAAACACGAATAATTCATAGAACTCCAATGACCAAGGGGCAAATATAAAAAGGCTTGGCTTCACCAGTAATCAATGAAAAGTATATAAATGCCATAATTAGGTATTTTACAGCAATCAGACAAGGAGAAAGACCAATATATCAAGAGTGAAGGAACTCATAGAGTATAAATTGATGCTTTGTTTGGAGGGCATGTGCAGATGCCTAAAGTAATCCATGCATCTATAGCAACACGGCAATAGTAACTGCTTGCATTTATTGACACCTGGTATGAGTTCAGGCCAAGCCTTTTACAGTTAGCTGTTTTAGACATTGGATTCTTCCTGCCTCCCAATGAGCAGTACTGTGCACACCGTGATCCCAGAGTAACAGATGACGGACACTTCCACGTGAAGTCCATGCCCCTCAATGCTGCACCAAGCAGCCTCCCAAGTATGAGGTCCCCACTTCAGACATGAGAAATCCAAGCCCTGAAAATGCTAGACAGCCTTCCGATGGCCACAGCAATGGTATGACAGCAAATGCAGTGACCTCTTCCACTACCGCTGATTTCAAACATGTCACTGAGCTTGGGATTCGAAGATGTATGTAACTGGCTTTTTTTGGTTTTGGTTTTGTGTTTTCTGTGTAGCCCTCACTGGACTGGAATTCGCTCTGTAGACCAGGTTGGCCTCGAACTCACAGAGATCCACCTGCCTCTGCCTCTGGAGTGCTGGGATTAAAGGTGTGCGCCACCACCGCCCAGCACATAACTGGCTTTTACACACCAGCTCCATCCACTGCAGTTCAGAAGTCAGGGAACCAGGATCCAAATTCTACAGCTCACACTTATGGCCAGCCAGCATTCTGTTTCTGGTGCTAGACAGAAACCTACAAAATACACCAAGATTAAAATTACATGCAAGAGGAGAACATTTGTAATGAAGAAAAAAAATAGAAAGATGTTAAACTTGGAGTTGTTATTACACGCACTCTTTGTGCCAGGAACGGCCTTGGCGTGATAAAACAGACATGGTGGCATGGAGCTCTGTCCACAGGAGTGTCAAAATTCACACCTCCATTATAATTCAGCTGCCAAGGCATAGTATGGGAAATTACATACATTCCCATATGTATGTTTGCAAAAGCACAAAGAAATCTCACATAAATCACATCCTGTGACATTTTCTTCTTTAATCATACAGCATATTACCTTTGTAATTACCATAATATTTTGGGAACAGGATTGCTAGGCAGTTATGTTTGAAGTTGTGGCTTCAAAGAAAGAGGCTTACAGAAGAATATACATATTCTCTTTTTCTAATAAAAAAAAAAAGAAGTTTGCCTGGGCAAATGCCAACAATGATATCCACTAAACTGTCAACAACAGCTGATTAAATAATTCTCATATTCCTCACAGCTTATTTTTATATAATATCTTTTACTATGAACATGAATAGCTTTGCAACGAGAAAAATAAACTGTAAATTAATTTTAGTATGCATAAAATATTTTAAAAAAGTCAGCCAACAAGACCTGTTTGCTTTATTTCATGGCTGAACTCAGAGACCCCTTTCTCTTCAGCGGATTCCCAAGGCATGAGCCAGTGGGGCACCTACTGGGCCCTGGCTCTGGAAGGTCCTGAAGGTGGGCAGATTCCTCTTTCGTCTAGTGTTTGCCACCCCAATCCAAGGGAAGAAGAAGGAGCTAGCTGTCCAGTGACCTCTCCGTTGGAACCCACTGTCAGGTTCAAATGAATTCACGTGACTCACGCATATCCGCTGCTTCCAGTCAGCCTGCCAAAGGTCAGCCACGGCTTACACTCACGCCGATATGACGTGTGGAAACTATTGTAATCCTCACAATGCACAACTGTGCACCAGAAAAACAACCGCCCAGCGAGGGGGGAAATTCAATAGCATTAGGGGTTGCTCAACAGCCCCACAAAAAGCCAGGAAATTCAAAGTTAAGTTTTACACTCCCTCCTTAACTCGGCGGCGCCATTGTGAGAGAGAAATAAAAGGCACAATGGCGTGTGTTGGGGCAATGTCAGCAGCAGTAACTGCACTTCCAGGCTTTATTGGCTCGTGTCATAACCTTAACATTCTATAAACAAGAGGCTTGGCTGAGCACCTGGGTCCTTTAAGAGAGAGATCTCTCCTGGAAGCCTGGACCAGGGGACTCACCGCAGCTTCCAGTCTCCTCGGCATTCACAGTAAATCAGCGCTTGAGAAAGGAAACAGATGAAATTGTTGTTGAGATTGCCGCCTTTCTGGCCTCTTGGGAAAATAAATAATTATAACAAAGAAACACTATTTACTTCTGGACCGGGAGAGACTCATAAGTAAGCTGGCCTAGCAGCTGACTCGTGCCTAGCTCCCTGTGCAGAGCCTGGCGTTTAGGGGATAAAGGTACTCGGAGATGCTCCTTCATGGGGCCCATGGCTTAATCTCCCTTCTCAAGTAATCCATGCCTGAATACACTGAGATTCTGGCCAACCTGAAACATTTTCAGAAGTTTAAAACTAAGCATAATTTTATGAGTGGGCTTAAAACTGTACCTTTATTTAATTTTAGTTATATTCTGGTGGTAAAATAATTAGAGAGGGAGTTTAAAGAGTGAGTCCACGCACGGTTTTCCGTGGCTTGGATTGAGCAAGACTATAAGGTAGAACAAGTTCTGTGGAGAGACCCTCGGCGTAAGGCGCAGTTCCTTCTTATGGAGAAAGTTCCAGAAGAGGGTATGACGCAGTTTTAGTGAGGCTTTGTCCTCTCTGAGAGGTAGTCGAAAGAAAGCTCTGGAATCTTGAAAACTTTAGGAATTTTAGCGGCGTCATCCAAAGTCAGTCACAGATCTGTTTTAGAATCAAGGTTCCTCACGGCAGAGAGAGCAGCACAACCCAGGGCAAACCATGCCCTGCCTTTTCATTTTTGGGATCTGCACTTTAGGAACTGCCAGCGAGAACTGGTGTAGAGAATGCAGCCACGATCCTGGGCTACGTGGATGTGGAAATGCATCGGGGTCGTCTTTCAAAGGGGTCAGATGTTTTCTTTTCCCCCGTGATGTATTGAGATAGTGAATGATAACGCATTCGGTCATGGTGAGCCCATCTTTGCATTCTTGGAATAAACATTGCCTCATTCACATGCAGTTGGCCAAAACTCAGTCACAGGAAATGTGGACTCTTTGTGTGCTCCAAAGGAAAAGGAACTGGGTTGGGCGAGCAGTTAGTCTGCAATAACAGGCAAGCCAGCAGGAATACCAGGGGCCACAGAGAGGCTCCACAGTAAAAAAAAAAAAAAAAAAAAAAAAAGTCCCATCAGATCCGAATTTCTCCATTTGCCCTCCTGGCTCTTCATCAGGCTTCATTATCTTATCGGAGCCACATGACTCCTGGGCTCACACCTCAATGTTCTTCAATTAAGACACAAATAGAAAAGTCTTAGGCTTCCCAGTCTTCTGCCAGCAGTCAGAATAAACGTGCCGCTCACGTGTGCTGCCATGGATACTTTTGTAACCACGGTGCATGTTTTCAAACATTTCTATGTTGCATAATAAATCAAAGGTACATCTGGTACAGAAACCAAATGGTGCGTTTTCGTTTTAAATGAGAGCCAGAAAGCCCAGGTAAAGAGGACACAGGCGTTCAGCTGGGTCATCTACTTCTGAGACGTGTTCCCGTTGCAGGGCCCCGGTCGCCATGTGCAGGCAAACATTCTGTTTACCTGTGGGCAGAGATGGAGCTGCCCTTCTTTTCTAGCGTCTAGAAACCACATGTGTGTTTGGTTTCTTCAAGGGATGAAGGATGCTCAGTAAAGGGAGAGACTTCCGAAGGAAGGCAATTGCCTTGCCTTTCTTGCATTCACGATTTGATTGATTAATCATATTTTACAGAGGCTTGATAGCGTCGAAGGATTCTGAACTCAATTAGACTGAAGCCTTTGATCGTTACAGTTTCTTTTTTTTTTTTAATGTGGTCAGGTACTTTGTTGCCATTTTCTTTTTTTCTTTCCTTTTTTTTTAAATTTGTTTATTATGTATATTGTGTTCTGGGCACCAGATCTCATTAGAGATGGGTGTGAGCCATCATGTGGTTGCTGGGAATTGAACTCAAAACCTCTGGAACAGCAGTCAGTTCTCTTAACCTCTGAGCCATCTCTCCAGCCCCGATTTTTACAGTTTCTAAGTCCAGTGATACACACTTCTGGTCAGTTTATTTCATTTAAGACATAACACAAATTTGTATATTCACATAAAATATCTAGCGAAGTTTTGGTTTTGTTGTTAAGTTTTGTTTCAGGTTTTGTTTTTGTTGTTGTTTGGTTTGGTTTGCTTTTGGTTTTGGGTTTTTGGGTTTGTTTGTTTGTTTTTTAGTTTAGGTTTTATTTTCCATTTTCTAAAAGGTTGCAAGAAATATGAATCCCACACATTTTGAACTCCTTTCTCTTTCTGATGCCCTTCTGAACTGGTCTGTCTTCCCAAACTCTGAAAAAATTAACTGTAAAGTCTTGAATGCCCTGCTCTTAGCTGGCAATGACCCTGGCAGAGTTAGGAACGAATTCTCCTTCTCTGTTAGAAGTGCAAAAGGATATACACAAAGTTATCCCCCTCCCCAGCGAAGGAGCTTGGTTCAAAGTCATGACAGAAGCCTTATGGCCATGTTCATATGCCACCTGAACTGATCAACTAAACCAACCCCTCATCCAGGTGTAGCGCCACCCCGCCCTCCCCTCAAACTAGAGGTTCCCAGGTCACTATTGTCCTCATTGTGGATAAGGAAGGATTTGCTAGTTAGTGCACTGAGTTCAATGTGTCCTGTTTCTGTTTCCAGGAAACGGCCACGGAACCTTTATCTTCCTGTCTTATATAGGTCCTGAAGCTCTTACATTCCTGACCCAGGAGGTCCCCCACGTCAGGAGGACCCTTCTAACTGCTTTCCCTGCCACCATCTTATTTCCCACCTGCATAACACAGTGCCCTGCTCTCTGTTCCCTCTGCCTCTCCCTCCCTCCTCTTCACTCCAGCCCATTCTCCTCCAGACAGATCCTTTGAAACCCAAGCCAGACTGTGTCACCACAGTGCTCAAAACTCTCCAGATTAGCTACCAAATCAAAACCAAATGAGCTACCACTTTACACCCAGGAGCATGGCTACCATCAAAAAGACAGACATCACACGTGTTGGTCAGGCTGTGGAGAAGTTGGAATCTTCAGACACTTCTACGGATGGAAAGGGAGCAGCTGCTTTGGAGCAGCCTCTGGCAAGGCCTCAAAACAATCAACTTTTTTTTTTTTTAACTTCTGCTTCTTACCTAGGAGTGGAATTTCTGGCTGGACTTTGCTCAGGAACTCCCCCACAACAAACTCAGGGGTTTTTGACTCAAAAATCCAACTCCTGAGTGGGAAATAGAAGTGAAAACAGAAAAGATGGTTCACCAGCCTGGTAGATGGCCCTCCTATCTGTTCCCCGCATCTTTCCCTCCCTCCTCTCCACTCCAGTCTACTCTGGTCCAGACATTTCCTCTGAAATAGATGGAATGTATAGAAGGGTGCTTTGTCCTGGTGACCTGAGCTAAATCCCTGGAACCCAGAGTGGAAGGAGGGAACTGACTCCAGGATACTGTCATTGGACTTCCACACATGCTCTTAAGTCTGCCAAAAGCCACTAAATTACATACACCCTTTAGTAGTGGAATCATACGGTATGTGACTCCTATCAATTAAGCTATTATTTAACAACATAGAGAAGAAGTGATTCTCACAAATATTCTCTGACCTCCACATGCACACATGTGTACATAGAAGTTTCTGTTCTGCCTGGTTCTGCAGCTGTTCAGTCCCAAAGAAACACATAGAGGCTTCTATTAATTATAAACTGTTTGACCTATTAGCTCAGGCTTATTATTAACTAGCTCTTTCTACTTAAATTAACCCATACTTCTTGTCCATGTTTATCCATGTGTCTTGGTACCTTTTCTCAGTGAGGCATTCTCATCTTGCTTCCTCTGCATCTGGCTGGTGACTGCATCTCTGCCTTTCTTCTTCCTAGAATGTTCCTAGTCTGGTTGCCCCACTTATACTTCCTGCCTCTCTACTGGCCAATCAGTGTTTTAGTAAACTAATATAAGTGACAGATCTTTATGGTATACAAGAGCATTATCCCACAGCATGCATACACACACACACACACACACACACACACACACACAAATAATAAATGTAAAAACAAAAATAGTCTTGAAAAGTTCTAAATCTTAGTCTTTTCTGAATATATGAAAGAAAAATAAGTGGTAACTCAAAAGGGCTGTCATCAATAGTCTGATAACAACAGATCTGGATCCATGCCCTTCCATGCTAAGTGGCAGAATCAAGCCCATTAAACATGAATGAACTCCCTGGTCTGGATGTCAGCTTCAGACAAGCTGCTGGTCTATTTAGAGCCTCAGTTTCCTTTCTTGGCAGAGATACCTTGACAGTGTTGCTTCCCTCCTAGGGCTACCGTGAAGGTGAAATAAGAAGACACCAATGCAAATGCCCACAAATTACCAACAGCATTGTTAGCAGAGCTACCAAGAGGAAGGAGACAGACTGTGAGCACAGAGAGGTACAAGCCCGTGGGTTCAAATCCCACCCACCAAATTAAAGTTGCCTTCTGCAGACCTGGGAAGGAGGTGGCCCATATGTGCCAGGATGTAAGGGAGACTGTAGTTACCTGGGGTTTCTGGAATTATACCATCTGGGGTTCTGATCCCAAAGAGACCACTCCCTGCCTTTAGAAATGGAATGGGTTGCTTCTCATGGGAGAATTGAAATCACCTATGCTGTGGTGTTGTGGGGAGTCAGGAAAGAACACTGGTATGTTAGATGTGTTCAGCAGACGCCAACCTCCACCCATGCTGGGTGTTACTCAAGTCCTTATAATAACTTCAAGGGATCCGTGCCCAGCATGGTGGCAAAGTAGCCTTCTTCTGGGCTACAAGGCCCTGTTCAAAAACTCATGGCATCTCACAACTGTTTCCTGAGGCTATCACAGAAATTAAAGCTACTTTTCCTTCCTATTGCTGTTTGTGAAACACCTTGTGTGGGACCTTAAAAAGCTCTCTGGGACTGTAGTCAGTGTCTCTCATAGCAGGCTTTTGGAGGAGAGTCCCCTGTATGCCTATCATTAAGCAAACTGTAGCCCTCCATAAGCTGGTATGGACAATTCCAACAGTATTCCTGTCTGCCCAGGTTCAACAAGACACTAAAGTCATGCGATAACTCCCAGAAGAGGAGGAAACCGGTGGCAGTGAGCATCAAGAACCTGCTTTTGGTCTTGGGGGAATGAGGCAGCTGGCATTTTATTTCAGCCACTTCTTATTCCCCTCACACGTCCCAATTTAACTAAATCACGGGTTTCTTGTTTCTTTTGTGATTCTCGGACTTTGGTGTGCATCAAGAAAGACCCACAAGGTTTGCAAGAACTCAAGTGAGTTGGTCCTTCCTAGAGTTACTTATGCGGTCCGTGTGAGATGGGGCTCAGGTCCACGGATTTCTGTCAGTTTCCCAGCTGACGGAACACTGCCCGGCTGAGTAAAGCCTGTCCTCAGAAAGGGCTGTTTTGAAAACAGTCCCGGTGTCTAAGGCTGCCTTTCCCTTTAAAAGACCTCTGGCGGTAGTCGAGCCTTCCCTGACACACAGCTTGGAAAGCTCCTCAGGGTGGACCCTCAGAGAGGCACTGAGTCAGGAGCTGATGGCTTGCAGCTGCTCTGATGAAACATCCTATAATCAGGGGCGGCTTGTCTTCAGCAGCCCTCCCTTAGCACAAAGGGCTCCCAGCCCAGCTGCCTGCTGCCGGCATCCAGGAGCAGAGCCGCAGCTGGCCCTGCTTCCCCATGTTGCAGAGAACCAATGGGTGCGGTGAGGACCTCAGGCCTCTGGGTGGACTTCCGCCATCTCCTGACGTAGGCTTTTCCTCCACTGTCTTGAGGGAGACTGCTGCAGGTTCGGTCGCCATGGCAACCGATCCTCTAGCCAAGGGGAATCCTGGTGTGTGATTTGATGGGTGGGCTACACCATTTCCCAAATAACAACTCTTTTACCAGGAAGGAATCCTTCTTTTTTGAGAAGGAATTTTTTTTTTCAGGTCCAAGAAGCTCGTTTTACATGGCAAACAGTTCTGGGAAGAGTGTGTATTCCCTTATCAAATGGAGCCTGTAGCGACCAGCCGCAGAGGACAGGCAGTCAGCCTTCACCCACAAAGGGATGCTGACAACAGCAATTTTGCCTCCATGCTACCGCACCGAAGTCCTGCCTGAGGGCGGGGGCGGGGTTTACTTCCTGAGAATAGGAGGGCGCTGATTGAGGCCACAAAAAATATCTAAGTTGGGACTTGTGTCTCTTTCTGCTGATGGAGATAACATTGAAAACCTTTGATCAAAACCTAAAGACGAGGGATGATCGACTCATGCCTTACCGCGGCCTGTCATAAAATGCTGGAAATGCTCATTAAGACTGGAATCCTACTGCAGGGTAATGTGTCGGTATTTCACGACCATGTACCTTTGTGGGACTACTTTTTATTTTTTTCTGTCATCTATTTTAAGACCTTGAGTCTAGTTACACATAAAAGAACTATATCCAGGATGTTTGGGGGAAATTAACAGATGATATTTAGCAAACATGTGGATGGGTCATAAGGAAACATCTGCAGAGAATCTGAGTTGGCGCTGGGGAAGGCAGCTGCTTTAGGTTACCGGACTGAGCTGAGCGAATCCTCTTAGCTCGAGGTGACGCAGTTCAAGGAGCCTCCAGCAGGGGGCACCCTTTTGCAGTAAACTCCTTGGCCTTTACAGCGATGCTCATCACCAGCTGACCTTACACATAATTGGCATTTTGATTTCTCCAGCCCTCTGCTTCTTCCTTCAAAGAGGACACTCCCCTCCAAGAAATCTTCCTCCCATCTCTAATGAAAATGAACATTTTGATGGGAGGTGGCTCTTGCTGCAAGGATTAAAAGCAAAATCGAAAGAAAAAAAAGACAATGAAATTAAATGTAGATTCCGAAAGAGGTTGAACACATGCCCACAAACGCTAAAAGATGGGCTTGCCTGCTTTCGCAGCCAACTGAAGCACAGGGAATTCTTAGGCCGTCTCATAAAAGCCTGAGTCATCCGTGCACATGGGCGCCGGGTTTAAATCGGCCCTCTGTTACTTAACTCCTCAAGAGCGAGCAGTGTTACTTGACAGTGTGGGTATGTGTGGACAGAACCCCATTTGCTCCGGTCTGTGAATAAATCATTACAACAAATAGCCCACTCATCATCCGAAACAATTAGCCCATTTTCTACAGTCCTAAAACGTCTTGAACACGAATAATTCAAGAAAAGACAGGCATGTGCTCTCAGACCCAGAATTCGCAGCATGAGGCTTGGAACTGTGTAGCTCCCGATGGCTTCAGAATTGTAATTCTCTTGCCTCAGCCTCCCCAATACTGGGATTGCAGGCACATATAACGACACCCGCTAAACATTTTAAATGACTTATCCTTTTTCCTTCAAATACAAATTCCTTTAGCTCACTTAGGCCATTGCGCGTTTATGCTTCACAGCTCAGTAAACACATTTGGGCAACATTCTCATTTTAAACTTGCTATGGATTTTGTAATTTGATAGGTGGTTTTTTTCATTTTCTTGTAAAGATTTTCTTGCTGGAGTTGGTTATTGCATGGCAAGCTTCTGCTGCCCACAAGGCTTCGCTCTACACTCTTCTGGGGAACGTTTGAAAAGCTAATTGAATTATTAATCATAAAAACCTGAGTGGTTTCTGTCGCTGTCCTGGGCACTCTGGAAGTGCTAAGTCCCCCGGGTTTTAGCAGGGAGGCTCTACTTGCCTGTGTTATCACACAGTGACGACAGGAGGTAGAGGCAGAATTCGAACCCGGGAAGTCTGACGCATACGTCCATATATTTCACCATGTAGTATTCTCTCTCTTCCTTTGTGCATATGTGCGTGCAGACACTAGTAGCAGTAGTGTCCAAATTCAACTAGTAACTGACTATCTAAAACATCTTTGTCCTGGATGTTCAATGTCTTTGGTAGAGAGGGAAGATTGCTGGGGGAGTGTTTGCTGGCCCTCAACAGCCATTTATGGAGGTGGTGGGCCCCAATTTACACAGAATTCAAGTATTTCCAGTCTTTTCAACTTCTGCCCATACACCTTGCCCCATTTCTCCATGTTGGAATACTCCTTGTAGGATCTACCTCACGGGGTTACAGTCTGGATGAGGACTATGAGTGCTTAGCTCTGTCTGAATCAGTTGGAAGACAGCGATTATTCCCTCCTGTCTCATTTAGATCCATTTTACATAGGGGCTCCCTCTGTGGTGTCCTGAGAGCAAAACCTTCTCAACTGCTTTCCCAAATGAGGTCACGCAAGAAGCAAGTCCAACTCTTTCTTGAGAGACACAGAAGTGTTTGGTAATCAGTATCGATCTGGGGAGGGGGAGAAAGGAAAAACAAAGATTAAGTGCGCTATTAGAAAATCAGTTCTGGACCGAAATGTGCAAGGTTTACAGTGCTTCAGGTTCGATATTCCACTTCTGGGGCCAAGATTCTTTAATGTGTGCAAGAGGAAACTGTACCGTCTGCCCTTGACGGACCCAGAGAACAAAGAATTGAGAAAGGAGAGGCTGCCGCAGAAGTGGGGAGTTGGTTGGCCTCTTCCTTCCCCCTCTCCCTGCCAGGCTCACACCCCATTTCATCACTCTTCTCCTGCCCCCTCACTGGACCTCCTCCTGGACACAGCATGGGAAAGGCTGCCAGGCGACTTCAGAGAATGACAGGGATGATCGCCTTTGGAAGTGGACACCATTACCTCAGACTGCTACGGATATGTAAAGCTCACCAGGAAGCGCCACTCATGAGCTGTCCTGGGATTCTCATGGCCACATCGTCAGATTCTAAGGGAGACTTAAGAGCTATTCCTTTTCCACTTCTTGATGGGTTTCTCCTTGTTCCAACAGGACTTCTCACTAATGAGAAACATGGTATTCTAAAATACATGAATGAATAAAAGCTAGGGGTTGATGGTGTCAGACACATGAGGACTTCCAGAGTTCTCTAATGGCCTCGCAATAGTCCTGGAGACTGCTCCATAAGTGGTCTTGTATTTATTCATCTCCGAGTCCCTAAACACACAGTTGAAGATCTTATATCAAAATGATTGAACGATAAGTCTCAGAGAATTTTTAATACAATCCACGTTTTTACATTGTGAGCTTATGGTGTGTGTCCACACTAGGCTAAGAGCCACAGAGGATGAGGCATGGTTTGGCTTTTGCCTTCAACGAACTTTTGAGCTGTGGGGAAGGAGTCAGGAGTCCATAGGATGTGCAGAACACACGAAGGACCCTGGATACCATAGAGAAACTCAAGGAGGCCCCATGACCCAGATGAGGATGTTCTCAGAGAAGCCATGTAAACCACTTGGCTCCTTTTACCCAGCGGATTAGGATAAAGGGAGGCCAGGAGATGGTTGTAGGCGTCTTGTAGATGTCACCTAAACAGGGCTTTTCGTTGCATTGCAGCACAGAAGCATAAGGAATGATGGGAGCATGGAGAACCAAGACATATTTACAGGGAAATATGAGAGATATAAAGGCCGCACTAGAGAAAGAATTGTAGCTTTCAGGTGTAAGGGAACAGCCAAGGTAGATGTTTGGGAACCATGTCATCAGCTCAGAATCTGAAAGCATCATTGTGGCCCTGGACAGCAGCGTCCTGATTGCTGGCATTAACGAAGAGAGACCATTGCCTGCCCGGGCTCGCTCTACCGCTCTATCCCCAATAGGAGCTCTTGCTTTCCGCAAAGAAGAGTCCTCAGGGTCCAAGTTTACAGATTAAGCAGGACCACCGATATTCGCAACTCCTCTCGAGGACATAGGAAGTGGCATCCGTGTTCCTCCTCCTGAAATCAGGACTGGACGTAGACTCGCGCTGACCTAGACGGAGGGCGGATCTGACCAAGTCCAGATCACCGGTCGCCTTGCAGCTTCCACCTTCACCCTGTTGGAACCACCAGCACCATCAAACCCTAGAGAGCCTTCTTGGGGATGAGGAGGTGAGCATGGAGCCACCCAGCAATCTTGTCCCGTGTGAATGAGACCATTCTCCTCCACCAGCCAGCCTCTAACACACCTGCCCACTAATGGCTGCACAGAGACCTCAAGCAAAACAAACAGAAGTAGCTAAACTAAACCCGACGCAAACTACCAAACCAAGGTGCAGCCGGTGGTTAATGCTTACACCATTCTGCCCTGACTGGTAGTGACTCAACAGTAGATAAGGGGTCCTCTTTACGCCCGCAGTTCTTAAAACCTGGAGCTGGCACACGCCATCCGGAGCGTCACGGGGATGGGTGCTGTCTGTAGGGCACATGTGCTTCTATGCCCTGCGGAGAAAAGGTTTCTGCTGGGCTTGTCTGAGCATCCTTGCTTCCAGAGTGCCAATTAGGATGCCTGGCTCGACCTTCCAGTGGACTATAAAAGCACTGCCCTGATTGATGCAACGTCAATATTAATTAATAATTCAGGGTATGGTCAGGTTTTTTCATATGTAATCACAACTTTAAATCTCAAGGATACTCCTGGAGATGGCTAGGATGGAGTTTTCCCTTCAAACCCTGTTCTTATTTTCACAAAAGATTATCCAATGGCTTCTCAGGGTTTTCAGAAAGATCGGCCGCAGATACAATATTTCCCTTTACTGCAGGATTCCAACCCTTCGAAATGTATCTTTCATGTGACGATACCCCACCATGGGGACCAATGGGCAAAAGATAAGCTGAGTGGATCTTTGAGGCGTCTCCTATCGCCTTCTCGGATCCCATCTGGTGTGGGCTGGGGGTAGGGGGACAGAAGGAGGCTCTGGGAGCCAGGCTGATGTTATGAAATTCACAGCATCGAAATTCCTCAGTGCACATCAAAAGGGAAAGAGCCCTGTTGCCACACACTTGAACTCATTTTGAACCTGCAAGAATTCTCTGTAGCATTCTGCCATGCCTTAGTTTGGTCCCATAAATCTAACGTTAAGTTCCTGTCTTTTTTTTTCTGTCACCACATCACACCCAAAGGGCTAGATAGATTTTTATCAAATTGAGTGGATATGTTTGGGATGTCCTTACTTGAAAGAACCGAAAACATCAGCGAGGCTCGTAAGTCTGGGAGTCACTTCAAGGAAAAGTGGGGGCCAAGAAGATGGTCAGAAGATTCTGGAAACCAAATGTGAGTCAACCTCAGGGCCCCTACGGTGGACACTGGTCTAGATGGACCCTCTCATCGTGAAGAGCCATCTGTGAATCATTCAGCGTCCACAGCAGCGGGGAGTCTTAGCAGAAACTAGCAGGGAAGCAATGAGGAGAATCAACACCTAAGGCACTGTGTAATATTGAGAAATAAAGCCATGGCCTAACCTGAAAAGGGAAGTCTCACATGCCTGCTGGTAAGATGACAGGCAGGCCAACCAGGGACCTGAAAAGCTTAAGCCACTCAGAGACAATACCAGTTAGGCTCCCACCACAGATCTGAGAACACACAGGCAGACTTCTGGTGTGAAGTGCTCAGCTTGGGCGCTCCTAGGCACATTCACTTGCTGGTGACCCACAAGCATTTAATAAACGGCAGTTGAATTAATGCAGGAATGAGTGAATGAGTGAATCAATGACCACGTGGAATGGATGCGCGTGGATGGATGTGCGTGGATAGATGTGCGAGGGTGGATGCGTGTGAATGGATGCACGTGGATGGATGTGTGTGGATAGACGCATGGATGGATGCGTGTGGATAGACGCGCGTGGATAGACAGGCGTGGATGGATGTGCGTGGATGGATTGCGTGGATGGATGTGAGTGGATGGATGCGCGTGGATGGACACGCTGGCCGAGCTGCCTTGACAGGCAGCTGTACCCCTCACAGAAGGCTGAACTAGTTAGCTGCACTTCACCAAATGGCATTTTTATTTCCATTATTTATTAGGGTGTTGAATATCTTCCGACTGTATTTAAGGATTCAAAATCTAAAGTCACAGCTACGAAAGGCAGGGATTGCACCACTTCTGTAATGCTTTTCAGAGGAACTGTTTACCCCGTTTTGAGTATTGGCAATGCCACTGTTCCTGCGATGAATTGACAAACAGTTCAATACACCTCATTTAGAACCATTATGAGGCATTTCATCAAAGATCCGGTTATGAATGTCTCCAAAGAAAGGATCAATGGAGTTTTTATTATGGTTTGGAGAGATTTTTTTAAGGCAAGGTGACTAGAATAAAGAGTGACCAGGGCAAAGGAACACATTCCATTTTATTCCACCAAAGGTAAATGTAATTTTCAGTTTTACAATCGTCTCTCCCCACATATATTATCCACATAATTGTTTATGTTTCCAAACGCACTTGATCGCAGTTTTACAAGTGGCAGAAGGATGCTGTTCTCAGGAGTCTGTGCCCTGGGACTTCCTCAAAGAGAAAACGGCCTTGTAATTAGCACATTTGGAACATTAGCGATAAAGCACCCGTGGGAGGGAGAACTGCAGTCGGCCAGACTCCTCTCTGAGCTGCGCCAGTGTGAGGTCCCACCCACTCCTACATTGCTACCGCTGGGTCAAGGGTCCCAGAGCTGTGGTCTTAATTAAAGATATCGTAAAAAACAGTGCTTTTGATAACTTATTTGTATGTTTTCTGTTTGTAAAAATCCACCAACTCAGCTTTTATGTGGTTCTGTTTAAACCGATATGGTTTGATAATTTCATAAGATAAACATTCCAAATTGGTGTTTGCATTTTTCCTTACTTTGCCTAGGCAAATCAATAATTTGCAAGAAATGAAATAGTTTGGAGAGTTGTAAGTTTATCGTGTAGCTTTCTATATATTTATATACTGTGTGCCTACTTTCATACAGTCGTTTTAATAGCTGCCTGTTCGTATTGTCATTTGTACAAATCTCAGAAGCAGAAGGCAAGCATGTGAGAAGGTTTTCTGTGATGTCAAGCAAGGGTCTTTGGTGCAAGCCGGAGACACAGACTCCGGACATACACACGGGTTATGAGAAGGATAGAGGATGGGACAGACACTCCTGACATACACACGGGTTATGAGAAGGATAGAGGATGGGACAGACACTCCGGACATACACACGGGTTATGAGAAGGATAGAGGATGGGACAGACACTCCGGACATACACACGGGTTATGAAGGATAGAGGATGGGACAGACACTCTGGACATACACACGGGTTATGAGAAGGATGGAGGATGGACAGACACCCTGGCAAAGCCCAGGCCTTCCCTTCAGAGCTTCAACTATGGCCCCACCAGCCTTCGTCTCTCAGGACAGGGATCTTGGCCCAGCTTGGGTCTACTTTGAGCCAATCAGACATGGTCAAGCTCTGGGGTGGAAATCAAAGACAAGGTACTAAGGGTACCATGCGTGACCATCTTCACGTCCATTACACTATAAAATTCTATCCTGTAAATACTCCTTAGGTGACTTTTCTTGTATCTACCAATGATGTTTCTACTTTTTCAGAGTAGACTCAGCAATGGCAACACTCCACGTCTGTGCAGTGCTTATATTTTGAAATACCTGATTGCGCTATTCTTACTAGCATGTTTTTACAAGTAACAAAGCCAACATCGATTGAACGTTTACTAATTTTTAAATAGTGATTTACCACTGATTGTGTGCTTACACTGGGCTGGGCTAAGTAGTTTGAGATTATCTCTTATCCTCACGCCAGATTATCAGGTTCATATTAGTATCAAGTTATACCATTTATTTAATAATACATTTTACATTAAAATTATAAGTTATAAAATAAGTAACTTTAAAACTTGACTTACCTGCAGACTCATTTGAACTTCTCAAGACCCTGGGAGAAAGGTCATGCATGATACATAGACAGGAATTCAGAGGACCTGGTCTATAGAGTAAGTTCCAGAAGCTCTGGACAGCCAGAGCTTCACAGAGAAACCCTGCCTCACAAAAACCAAAAGGTAGAGAAGGAGGATGTTGAGGATCAAAGAAGGAAAGACCATCCTCGTGCATCTAAGAGCAGTATCTCTTTGTCGCCAAGCTACTTGCCCAGTGTTCTTTACAGTGTTCAGTCAACAGAGCTGGGGAGAATCTACTGATAAGGGTATGTCTGTGCTTTGACAGTCTTGGACAAACTCATTTTTAGGCGTTGTCTATCTAGAGCAATTACAGAGACAAACTCTTAACTGAGTCCATTTGTTTCACTCATTCTCTTTGATATGAAAGAGGAGGAAAAACTTAATAATTAGTACAGCCAAAGTTATCATAACTGAGAGACTCTGAGGCTGAGTGACTTCCTTTCCTACCCATAAGTCTTCAGTGAGTGCAGGGACAGCAGGGCAGTGCAGCCTCCAGCCCGGGCTTTGAGTTCTCACCCTTCCCAGCCAGCAGGAAGGAGGAAGAGAAACACTGAGAACAAGTAGCAGGACTTCCAACCTAGAATCTGGGCATCCTCGCTCCAGCTTACATCCTGTTGGTCCAAATGTTGTCACATGGCCACACTCAGCAGCAAAGGAAGCTGGGAAACACACACTTGCACCATGATGACATGGCCTATCTAAACCTCAGGAGGAGGTGAGTCATTCCTGACACGAGGAATATTCTTAGATGTTCTTTCTGTGCGATATCAGAATTCGAATGACAGAAAAAATATCATCCATAATCAAGGAAGATTTGGGTTTTCAGGAGCCTGAGGTGGGATTGAGAGTAGATATCTTTTTCAAGAAAATTAGTGCACCATCATTTAAGTCTTGAACATATTGCATGTTACAAAAGAAAACAAAAAAAGACATCCCCCCAGGGCCTTGCATAGATGGGCTTTGTACAAGCAAGAAGTCAGAAGCTTGTCTTAGTTCAGCGCTAACTGGCTTATACCTACAACAGTTACCTTCTCCCATTTTACTCCTGCAAAAGTTGATCAGAGGACAGCCACTACTGCACACCTGAGACAGATAGCTGGACCCATGGTGGGAGCAGTATGCTTTTATGGAAGCCAGCTCTGTGTGGTGTCTAGGCTAACTGCCTCCCCAATGGCTCAGAAACCTTAATGAGCCACACTGGCCAGCTAGTTTCTGCAAGGCTATACACCAGCACATCTGCAAGGCTATACACCAGCACACCCACAATCGTGGCTCCTAGGAAGCAGACGGCTACGTTTGTTTAGGGATTTAGAACTGTTGTGTTGGGTTGAGTTGAGAAAGCTGGGTCTCTACCCTGACCATTTCATGCCCTGACTCAGGAGAACGAGCCAGTGGGCATGGCCAGATCTGCTCTGTCTCCTCTCTGAGGGGAAGACTCTGGTGAAATCTTTGTGAAGTGTGCTCTGACCTACTCCATGTCAAGGGCCTGAGTCCAAAGGAAAATGATGTCTTTCAATGGCCACTTAATCACTTGCCCCGAGCGAATGACGAAACATGACAGGTTCAGTTTTACTGAAAACATAGATTGGATGAAGGAGAAAAAGCTGGATGCGGTGTTTAATTCCCAGAATGTACTTTTCCTCTTGGAATTTCCAAGATGTACCATTCTTCACACAGCTCCAAAGCTCACTCATTCTGTTCATTCTTCCCACAACCAACCTTGATGCAGGTAAGCCTAGGCATGTAGGGACATGTAAGGAGGGGGGTGTTTGTTAGCAGGTGTGTGTGTGTGTGTGTGTGTGTGTGTGTGCACGTGCGAATGTGTGTGCGGGCACACACAAACACACAAGCATTAGAGCAAGAAGGACTGTACTGCATTTTTGTGTTAGGCCATGGGAGCGCGTACATTCCTGATGTTGGATGGAGGGGCCTCAATAAAAACAAGAAACTTCAAATTAGTCACCACAGAATTCTCTCCCCCTGGCTTGCTGGGTTGGAGTGACAGGCACCCTTTAAAGAATCCTTGGCGCCTTTTGAAAAGTGCTTGGCTTCCATCTCCTATGACACCCACCATATGTCCTGCTGTGGGACAATGGTCTTGTACCCTGTAAAGATTTGTCACTTGTACAGTTTAATAAAACACTGATTGGCCAGTAGCCAGCAGGAAGTATCGGCAAGGCAACCAGAACAGGAGAATTCTGGGAAGAGGAGTGGCTCAGTCTGCAGTCATCACCCAGATGTAGAGGAAGCAAGATGAGAATGGTAAAAGGTACCAAGCCATGTGGCTAACACAGACAAGAATTATGGGTTAATGTATGATGTAAGAGTTAATAAGAAGCCTGAGCTAATAGACCAACCAGTTTTATAATTAATGTAAATCTCTGTGTGCTTCTTTGGGACTGAACGACTGCAGGACCAGGTGGGACAAAAACCTCTGTCAACAGCATCCCTAAATGATGCCCTAGAAGGCCCTTTTTTCTTCTTCAACAGGGAGATAAATGAATAGATACCCATGGAAAGAGACCGCTCACATTTATTGAGCATTTATTTTAAGCCAGACCTTTTATATATTATGCTTCATCTAAATCTCATTTCATAGATAAGAAGCAAGTTGGGGGACTTGGTGCAGGCTTTTGTAACAATCACGGGTAATGAAGATCTGTGATTGGCTATCTCTGGCTGCAAAGCCACCAAGCTTTTCAGAGATCAGAGTTACTTAGCGCTCTTGATGATTCGGTACAGAAGCCTTTTGATCTTGCCTTGTTAGTAAGGCATCTTTCTGCTGAACTGCCAGTCTCTCTGGGCCATTCTTCATGGGCCTCAGATTAGCAACAAGAAAACCGACCACAGCTGATTTCTCCTGATAGAGACATCCGCCAGCTCAGGACAAGGATGCTGAATGCTGGCTGCTTCAGCAACCGTCATTAAATAATGATCGCTTGGCAACAACTTTGACCTTAGCCCCATTAGAAAAAAGGATTATGGCAACTAAACACTGCAGAATCGTGTGTCATCCAGCTCTTTGTAAACCTGAGTTCTGCACTTTCATTTCTCATGAAACAGCAGGACCCCCCCAAAAGAAAGAACAAACAAGGTTATGAGAGGTGATTTTTTTTCCCATGTAAACTGAGTTCTGTACTGATTGCCAGGTCTGTGATTTCGTCGGGCTAGTTGCTATCAAAAAGCTAATTTTCTTTCTTTCTTTATTTTTTAACCAAACCATATTACATTTTTTTTTCTTGGTAGAGAATGGGGAAATATTATCTAGTGTGTTTTTATTTAGTATCCTTAGAGGAGAGTCATCTTCTATCATCTGTTTCTAAGCAAAAACGATGTGTTTCTTCATTAGCATTAACGTTGCAGCCCCTGAAATCTATGTGATTACTATGGAAATAGTCCTGACTGGCCTGGAACTCACAGAGATCCACCTGCTTCTGCCTTCCCAGAACTGGGATTAGAGGTGTATGCACCACACCCAGACCTAGAGAATTCTTTAAAAATTCTTGGTCATAACGCACATGATATATATTGTATTAGCATGGAAATCGGCAAACACAATGACTTCAAACTGGCTTAAGATTTCATACCTGCAGAAACTCTGTGAGTCACTTTGCTTGTTTTGTTTTGTTTTTCGTGGCAGGGCTTTTCTATGTAATACTGGCTACCCTGGAACTCACTCTGTAGACCAGACTGTCCTAGGTTGACTTCAAACTCACAGAGATCTGCCTGCCTCTGCCTCCGGAGTGCTGGAATTAAAGGTGTGTGCCACCACCGCCCAGCTTCTATGAGGCACTTTTTGATGGTCTTTCTGGGCCAATACCTCAACTCTGGAAAGGTCAAATTTTGCAGCAAATCTTTGAAGTAATTTATTGTAATAAACACACTTTTTAACAGAATCCAACTCATTTAAACAGTTAAAATTCTTTAGCATTTGTTTGTTTGTTTGTTTAGACCCAGGGATTCTTTGTGTAGCTTTGGCTGTTGAAACTAGCTCTGTAGACCAGGCCTTGAACTCAGAACCTCCGGCTTCTATCTCCTGAGTACTGGGATGAAAGGTGTGTACTACCAATGCCTGGTGTAGCATGTTTTAAGACCCTTCCAGTGATCCAGAAAGTAAACAGAATGATAAACAGAGATTGTTCTCAGAAGGCATCCCATGAAGGAGGAACTGGTGACCACACCAGGCGGACCAGAAGCAGGGGATGTGAACCCAATCAGGCAGTTGGGAAGGGAGGAAAACTGCCCTGAGGAAAATGGCATGAGACAGAAAATAGGTCCTCATAGCTTGCCTAAATAGGAATTGAAATTTTAACTCTCGACTCTAGTATATTTTCATATTTTCTCATATTTGGTGAGGAATAAAATCACCCCACTTGTTTTAAGCTTTACTCTTCTTCCCCAGCGAACTCTAGCATCGTATGAATCAGCTGAAGATTGCACAGCACCAAGAAGCAAAGTTCCAAACCCCAGTTCACAACCCTTTAGAAAAGTCAAGGTGAGAAGCCAGCCCTTCAGTCCAGGGTCCCTCAAGGTCAGCATCAGCAGTATCTTAGAGCAGATAGTTCTGGGGGGAAGAAAGTCCTTTATTGTGTCTAATTGTCTTTTTGAAAATATCAGGTTGGCGTAGGGGTAAAGGCACTTGCTACCAAGTCTGATGACCTGAGTTCAATTCCTGGGGTTTACACAATAGAAGGAGAGAACCAGCGCCAGCAAGTTGTCCTCTGCACTCTGAACAAACACTGGTGACATGGACATATGTACCCAAGGACACACATGTACACACACATAATTAAATGTAAAAAAAAATGAAAAGTAAGTATCCATTTCATTCCAAGTCTGGTATAATGAATAAAAGGATCCCATAACGATCCCACTGGTCCTCTACATGACAGCAACGTGTAACATGTATGCATGACAGCAACATGTAACATGTATGATGTTCATCAGCATCCATAGCTCTGCCCTTGATGCCAGTGTCATATGTTACATGTTAGTGTAACGACCAACACATTTCCAGATTTGCCAACTATCCCGTCTTAGTTACTGTTCTATCGCTGTGAAGAGTCACCGTTACAAGGCAACTCTCGTCAAAAGAAAGCATGTAACTGGGGACTTGCTCACAGCTTTGGCGAGTTAGTCCATAACCATCATGATGGGGAGTGTGGTGGCAGCAGACAGGCGCCGTTCTGGAGAAAGTGCTGAAAACACTACACTGATCCACAGGCAGCAGAAAGCAGAGAGAGAAGCACTGGGGCCTGGCATGAACTTTTGAAACCCCCAAGCCCTCCCACAGGGACACACCTCCTTCGACAAGACCACACCTCTGCCAACAAGGCCATACCTCCAAATCTTTCGCAAATAGATCCACTAACAGGAAACCAGGTATTCAAACATATGAACCTATGGAGGCAATTCTCACTGAAACCACCACACCTTCTGAAGCCAATAGTCACCCTAGATGAGAATCCCTACTGTAGACACACTTTGATTTGCCAAGTGGTGGCTCAACCCTAAACCAGTCCCCCAATATTTCCAAATCTCCTTTAGGACGGCCTGTTGCAGACAAATGTTTGCATTGTCTTGGGAGAGACTGCACTGGCTTGAGCAATAGGCTTGAGCAGGGGTAGATTCATGTTCAAATGGTGGCTGTGCCAACTCATTTATTTGGGGCCCTCAGACAGAATCATTAACTTCCTTGAGTCTCATCTTCCTAGTGTTAAATGGCAATTATGAGGTGGGTTTTGGTGTGAAGCATTATACCAGCAGTCCACAAGAACTATGACCCAATGATGCCTGGCACATCAGAAGAGAGCAATCTTAATTCTTTCTCACTAATTAAGAAACCAAAATTACCGGGAAAGGAGAATGTTTTGCCAGTGGGAACACAGGGGAGCTGAAATGTAGAACTGGGAAGCTCAGATTTGGGCAAGTCAGCATCTACTGGACAACTTCATGACAAGCTTTGCCAGGAAACTGCAGGCCTCCCCGGAGGCCCAGGAGTATCTGGATTCTAGCTTTGCATAGGGCTGAACCATGAGAAAGACAACTGGATGGCTGGGATCCAACAAAGTCCAGGACAGAAAGAAGCAGTGAGCGCCAGGCTTTGAGTCAGAGACAGGGTGGGTTTGTTAGAGTTGGAGGAGCTGGGAATCGAGGAACTCTCCTGTCCCAGATTCCAATGGTCTTATTTCTCTAATCAATCTTTCCAGAACCTTCTTTCTTCTGGATGCCTTTGTGGGAGGTGTGGCTAGGAGTTCTCTTCCGCGGAAAAACATCTTGAAAAGCTTTAGCACACAGCAAGAAAATACATTTCTCAGAACAGCTCTCAATAAAGACTAAATTTTAGTTAAAAATTTCCAGTTTAAGTGTTGATTTTGCCCACGAGGCATTATTACTTCTTGGACAATGTCCATGGTATTCTATCCTCAGTGAGCTAATACCAAGCCCTGCATAGCCTCTGTCTTTTTCCTGAGTGTAAGATGGGTTGAAAAAAATATGAGTCACGAAATGGAAAATCAAACGCCCGGACTGAGGAGGTTTATTTCCAGCCTCTTCTTACTGCTTCCTAACGTTAGCACTGATTATAGCAGAACTGAAAAGTGCCATGTGCACGCAGATCCCCAAGGCATGTTTATCTACAACACCGCTACCACCATCGCTTCCAACAACAAACAGCAAAAATCTACAAATAACCAAACGTCTCGTCTAGATTAAATCATGTTCGCAAAGGAAGAGTAAGTCTTAACCCCCAGTGCCTCAGATATAATCTTATTTAGAAATAGGGTCTTTCTAATGAAGAGTACTGGAGAGATCACTCAGCCGGTAAAGACCTTGCTGGAAGTGTCTGGACCCATAAGCCTCTCTGCCGACATAATAATCCAAATCAGACCAAATCAAACCAAATTAGAAAAAGCCCAGGTTTAATGGATGCAACGTTCCCGGATGATTTCTGACCCCCCAAAGAGGAGATGGAAAAGGAGACAGGAAAACCACATGTCTGTTTTTTGGGGACAGTTTAAATACTCTGTGGGGATAGTGTTGAGCATCTCTGGGGGAGGGGTCATCCTTTGGTGGGCTTTCTGAGATGCAGCGGGCTTTGGAGAGAGATGGGGGAGGGGCTTGGAATAGAACTTCTACCCAAGCATTCCAAACTCTTTGGATGCCAGGGCTGGGGTGAAGCTTCCACCCAAACACTTGCCACATAAGCGTGAGGGCCTCCATTCAATCCCAAGCACCTGTGCCTGTAACCCCAGCACTGGGGAGGGGACATGAGGATCCTTGGGCCTTTCAGGTCAGCCAGTCAAGTCTGATAAGCAGGGGCCAGACTCAGGAAAAGACACTGTCTTTAAAAGTGAGGTGGGGAGCATTTGGGGAAGTCACCTTGTTGACTTCTGGTGTACACACACACACACACACACACACACACACACACACCAAAAACGAAAAGGAGAAAAGAAGAAACAAAAGGAGAGAGAGAGAGAGACAAAAGGAATAGGGTCTTTACAGATATTGACAAGACGAAATCTCTGAGGAGGATGGTCCTGATCCAGCCTGAGTGCTTTCTTTATATAAAAGAGGAATTGGAAAATTACATAACTGTATAAGGGAAGATTATACGAAGAAACCCCAGGAGAAAGCTCCGTGCTGTTTTTGTGCTGCACTAAAGCACCATGACCAAGGCAACACGGAAGGGTTTGTCTGGGGCTTCCGGTCCCAGAGGGACAGGAGTCCGTGACTATCATGGCACAAAGTGTGGCCACAAGCAGATAGGCATGGTGCTGGGGCAGTAGCCGGGAGTTCACTTCAGGATCCACACACTGGGAAACTTCGCCAACACTTCCTAATCCTTCCCAAAGTGTTCTACCAACTGGGGACCAAGCATGCAAACCTGTGAGCCAATGGGGCCACTGTCATTCAAGCCATCAAACTGGGCAAGGACTGAGGAGCAAAGGAAGCCAGGAAATGCCCCAATCTGTCCACAAGCAGCCAGAAGTCAGGGAGAGGTGAGGAGACATTCCTCTGCGGATTTCAGACTAAGGGCAGTCTCTACCAATACCTTCATTTCGATCTTTCCTTGACAGAGCTGTAACTTAATAAAACTGTGTTTGTTTTTAAGCGACAGAGTTTTCTGGTACTGGATTAAACTAGCTGTGGCAAGCTGGTACGTTGCCCACTGACAAAGACATGTTTTACTAAAACTGTGAAATATAACCACCAAAAATTACATTTTAAGTGATTTTATGGACATATGGTAAATATTATAATATGTATGATGAATTTTACAAATGACTGAAGAACATATTAGAAATGGCATATACTCTGAGAATCATAATATAAAACGTTTCTGGGGTGATTTGTTCTAAATATTAGCACATGTATTTATATTTCCTGCTATAAATTATGTCTGCTACTTTCATTTCTTAGACGACATCAGTAGTGTTTGCACGGGTAAGCAGTGTAGTAGACGTGATGGCCCCAATAAAGCCACTATGGCTAACTTCGCATCCATGAACCAATTTCCACTTCCGTTAGTGTCCACTTGGTCTTGAAAGCCAGGCTTGGTGAAGCTTAGGAAGAAATGTCTATATAGCAAAATGTCCTGAAAGGAATTTGTCCCCATCAGTCTACACTCTGGCACAGTGTAGACAACAGAAGGACCTTCCTAGGATACCCTGGATCCTGTGCAGTTTGAATCTGACCCTGAAGGCAGACAAAGATGACATTTGAACTGACAAATGACCCTGGAGTGAGGAGGATCTGAATAAAAAGATTGGGATCTAATAGAGACCATGGTCCAAACCCTAAGGGTGTGTAGTAACAGCGAGAGTCAAACTCTCTCTGTCTGAGGCAGTAGGGTGACCTCAGATGGCCCCAATAGATAGCCTTGGATCAGGAGCCAGTCACAGACACCGCAGTATCAGTCCTGTCTTCTCACGGTGCCAGAAGGGGAACAGTTTTACAACAGGAACCAAGAGCGTGAATCCCAAGCAAACCCCTAAAGATCCAAAGTCCAAATCTTCTATGAGAGGAGCATGGACAAACAGGGCCAACGCCTGCCTCTGTGTCTGAATGGCTATAAGCATCGATTAACTGATCCCATCAAAGGAAACATTCGGTTAGCAAAAATCTCCTGTTTCACAATATTCTCTGGCTGGTGCAACTTGATCCATGGAGGAAGAGCAACTTAGCTTTATAAAAGCAAAAAAAATCTGTATTTTTCTTTACACACAATATAGTGTTTTATGGGAAATTTTGTGACACTTCAATGGGGGTATATAGATGGAGATTTAAAAAGGCAATATCCAAAGTGAAAATAATTTAATCTTCTAAATTTTTCTTTGAGTTAAAAACCAAAACCCAACAACAACAACAACAACAACAACAAAACAAAACAAAACAAACAACAAAAAAACCACCCTTTAGAGTCCCTGCCCTTAAAGTAGGCCACAGCAGCTTTACACGGATACACCCTACAGTATGAGCAGCTGAACAAGGCCTACCTCCCATCTAAAAATGTCAGAGAAGAGAGAG
>JAQHUG010000273.1:2695608-2729136 GCA_028555095.1 Dicrostonyx torquatus | reverse complement strand
GGGCAGATCACATCCTGCTTCTTCGGTGGTCTGCACAGGAGTGCGAGGAGTGGGCTTTCTTCTTCTCAGAATTCTTCTGTTCTCCTAGCCCCTCTACTTCCTGTCTGGTTGACTCATCTATACTTCCTGCCTGGCCAATCAGCATTTATTTAAAACATGATTGACAGAATACAGACAATTATCCTGCACCACCCTTTGTGCTGGATACCCACGATGGTTCCTGGGAGGTGAGGTCAGGTTACTGACTACAGCCTCTATGCCTGGCCTGGCTTTACTGCGTGGGCTCCCTCACGACATGAACGCTTCAGGCTGCTTGCCTGGTAACTCAGAGCCCCAGCACAGGCACAAGGGAAAACAAGGCAGAGTCTGAACCTGTTTCTGACCTAGGCTTTCATACTCCAGAGAATCATTTAAGCCTGCATTCTATTGGGAACAAACAAGCCACAAATCTACCCACGTACAGGAAGACGGTGAATACCGAAACATTTACAACTGCTTAAGAAGCCTCAGCGTTTCTAGAGAACTTACCAAATATAGGTCTGCTTTTGTTAAACACAGATGTGGACAGTAAGGAAACAAAAAGAAAATAAAGACATAAAAAAATTTAAGCACTTTTCTCTTAAACTTGGATATATTTCACTTTTATTTTTACCTAAAGTTTTACGCCAAACTTCTATTAATTTTGTGATTCCCCCAAATCACACGCAAACATTTCATTTCTAAAGTTGGTTAAGAACACGTGCGGTTGCTCTCCGGTCTCCAACACTAGGTCTTTCCTTACATGTTCGTCGGCTGACTCTCATAGGGCATCCTACATCATGTGATCACCCCGTTCAGTGTCATGACCGCGTCAATGAATCTCCTCAATGCCCTTGACCGCTGCTCACCTGCCAAGCCTAGGAACCCACAAGGGACCTGGGAACACAGCTTGGGATGTGACACGTAGGGCACAGAGAAGGGTGGCCTTCTCTGGGAAATCCACAAGCCCACAAGGCTGTCATCACATTCGTTTGGGTGCAGCGTTTCTCCTCCCTAGCAGAAAGCAACAGCAACAAAAATCTAGTAATTCTACCTTTCGAGAATGTTTCTGTGGGCAGGAAAAAAAATTTCTCAGTTAAGTCTTGTCAATCACATAGTAGGCCGGAACTGGTAAGAGCCATTATTTTTAGCTGTCTTGAATGCCAGTGTCAACAGCTACGGACAGAAGGAACAGATGTCCTTCAGTTAGGGGTGGGGGTGCACACTAAACCCAAATATTCGCAATGGTCTCAGAGGCTAAACCTCACTAATGACCCCACTTTTTCTTCCCTCATCCCCTAAAACACTTAAAAACTAAGGTCACCAGCTGTCGTATGGCGTCAAGAGTGGAGAAATTTATGGCAAGGGTCCCTATTTAGTTACAGCGCATGAAACTGATCCTGCGATATTGCAGACCTCATATATAAATATTATTTATATCCCCAACGTTCAGGAAAGCAAGGTCTATTTCACAGGCTTGCTGGAGGTCAGGGATCTGCCCCCAATGTTAAACATAAAAGGTGTTGTATAACATAGCTAAACAGATTATGGGCTGGTGTGCAGACATGGTTTTCTTCCCCCACACAACTGTAGCTCTCCTTCTGCGACAAAGGAGAAAGGACTCCATTCAGTACCCAGCTCCTCAGAGCCCTGAGTACCTGTCTGGAGAGTGTACCCTTAATTCAGAGGGCCATGGGGAGCCATTGAAGGCTTACTGAGAAAGGAATGACATGATCTAAACTATACTTTAGGGTGATTATAGATGAAATTAGTAAGTGAAAAAAAATAAGTATAAAAATCTTTTTCTTTGAAAGGACTAAAACAGTGGTTCTCAGCCCAGGGGTTGAGACCCCTTTGGTGGTAATGATCTTTTCATTGGGGTCTCCTAAGACCATCTGCATAACACTATAATTCATAACTAACAAAATTACAGTTATGAAGTAGCATCAAAAACAGCTTTATGGTTGGAGTCACCACAGCATAAGGACCTGTATTAAGAGGCTGCAGCACTAGGAAGGTTGAGAAGCACCGGGCTAATAGAATGGGCTCTCTCCCAAACTTAAGAAAACAGAGAGCTTAAACAGTAAGGTAGGACTTGTGAAAAGGGAGCAATTAGAAATTCTAGAGCCATTTAAAAGGCGACGGAGGAATACATACAACTCACAAGTCACAGAGTTGAAGCCTAGAGGAAGCCCATGACTTTCGAGGCGAATACTGGTTTTCATAATAGATCCAAGAGGGAGAAACGGATGTGAATGGACCAAGAGCACAGAGACAGGACAGCTGTGGGCGAATCCGAGACACACGCTAGACTTGGATTGTTGAGAAAGGGTTAGCAGAAGTGGGTGAGGCTAACACTCACTACTTCAGCTAACTGAATGAAAATACTTCTTCTGCCCACAGGAAAACCAAGAGAAGGGGTAAATCTAGGGGAAAGGCAACAGACACATCAGTTGGGAGCATCGCGAAGGTGTCCTGAATGGAGATGTGCATTCAGGTGTTGTGACGGCTGCCAGTCAATGATACCTTGACGCTAAAGGTGCAGCACTACGCAAGGAGAAATAAACTAGATTTGTTCTATTGAATATTGTCTTTTTTTTTTTTTGGTTTTTCTAGACAAGGTTTCTCTGTAGCTTTGGAGCCTGTCCTGGCACTAGCCCTTGTAGACCAGGCTGGCCTCTAACTCACAGAGATCCGCCTGCCTCTGCCTCCCGAGTGCTGGGATTAAAGGCATGCGCCACCACCGCCCGGCTTGAATATTGTCTTAACTTTAGACTCTTGTGTCATTTTATCACGTATAAGATCTAGTAGTAACACAATTCTAATATCCTCAATATCTGTATGGAGCAGCAGATGGTTTAAAAACTTCAGTAATGGGAGAGGACAATCAAAAATAACTAGCTATGTATCCGCACAGTAAAAATATTGTTCAGGTATAAAAAGGCAGGTCCCCCCAATATGCACAACATAGGTGTACCTCAAAGTTGTCATGTTGAAAGAAAGACATAAAAAACCAAGGAAAGTGTGTGTATGTGTATGTATGTATGTATGTGTGTATGTGTGTATGTATATATATATATATATATAATATGATTCCATTTATGTAAAAAAATAAAATAAATGTAAATAGTCAATGTGACAAAAAGCAGACCAATGGCAACCATAGATAAAGAGCAGAGAGAAGAATGTGTTGCAGACATAGGGAACACTTGGGACTATTGGGAATACTCATATCTTGACTGTGAAAACAACCTCACATGTACAGGCATCCATCTAAACACACTGAGTAGAATATATAAAACGCATGTAGTTATTTACCCATTATGCCCAAAACATAGTTAATTTTTTTTTACAAATTTCTCTAGCAGAAAGGGTTCTAGAACCTCTATGTTCCTCAGCTCTGCTATATTTGAGTTACAAAGAACACCCAAGTCACAGTGATTTATGTCAATAAATGCTGATTTCTGGTTTATGTTCAGTGTTGGCTGCCAGTCAGCTCTGGCTCGACTCCATAGCAGCGTCAGGCTCCAGGGTCCATTCCACACGCTTCATACGCATGCGTTGAGGCTCTTACCGTTAGAGACATGCTGAACACATTTACTATGAAGAATCGAGGCCAACAAAAGCAGCAGCAGAGGGACGCTGAAGAAAACACAGATCTTACGAAGAGGGAAAAGGTTCCCAAACAGTCCAGCCCGAGCGTTCCAGGAGGGGCTTTTCATCTGGGAGATGTAATTTACACTCAATGTGTTTAAACATACTGAAGGGGTTCTGTACAACTGAAGTGAAGTTTGAGTTGAATTCAGTGATAAGTGCATAGATATTAAATAACAATAATGATCTGTTAAAAGCAAGTATAGCTATAAACGCCATGGAAAACAAAATATTGGAAAGGGTAGGGATGAATCAGAAGTTACGTGGATACCTAAATAAACATTTACATTGTCTCGATTATTTAAACATAGCACAGGCATTAACATAGACAGAATTACTAGAGACCCACATCCTGTGGCTAGAGGCTGCAAAGGGTGTGTGTGTTTGGGGAGCAAAGTGAGAACTGAACGTCACCTTCCAAGTGTAAAAACCTATGTGATAAATGACGCCCGAGGCTAAAAGGAGGTGCCTAGATAAATATGAAATGAAATCGTAAAGTGTAAGGACATAGGAACACGTGTCTCCAATGGGCTTGCCTCCAATAGAGAAAGACGGGCAAAAAAATAATCATTCATGTGGACTCCAGAGGAGAGAGAAGCTAATTTTGTCTAAGGGGTTCACGAAAGATTCACACACAGAACCGGGAGAGTGATGGGGCAATCCCATCTTCTGAGTTCTTTCCTTATTGGACTATATTCTCCACACGCCATGTGCATTTTTAAAATTGTTGTGTGCCTGTGTATATGATGTGTGTGAACATGTGTATGTTATATGTGCATCTATGTATTTATGCTCATGAGTGGAGGCATGCATGCGCGTGCCATGGGAGTGCTCATGGAGGTCAGAGAATACAAACTTAGGTACCAGTCTTTGCTTCCTACCTTGTTTGGAACATGGTCTCTTGTCTTCCTCTACTAGGGCACTGCACAGATTAGCTGGCCTTCGAGCCTCCTGGGGTTCTTCTCCTGTCTCAACCTTCCATCTTGCCCCGGAAGTGCTGCCATTATGGACGTTACCACACCAGCCTTACATTGAGTTCTGGGGATCCAAACTCAGGTGCTCATGCTTGCACAGCTAGTAAGTACATGACCCATGGAGCCATCTTCTCCATCTCCATCTGCATTTCTTTTGTCCTTTGTAGACAGAGACTGCGCTTTTGTTTCCAGGCCATCCAGACCCAAATAATCACAGAGAAACTAGATTAATTACAACACTGTTTGGCCAATCAGCTCAGGCATATTCCTAGCTAGCTCTTGCATCTTAAATTAACCCATTTCTATTAATCTATGTATCACTGCAAGACTGTGGCTTACCAGTAATGTTCTGGCATCTTTCTCCTTTGGTAACTACATGGTGTCTTCTTGACTCCACCTACTCTCTCTATATATCTCTGTTTGGATTTCCCATCTGGCTGTTTTTTGCTTAGTCATTGACCAAAACAGTTTTATTAAACAACCAATAAAAGCAACACATATACAGAAGGACATCCCACGTCAGCCTTTTCATTATTTGTTCACGTTATTTTATAGCTCTAAGGACCAATTCCAGGGCCTCATGCATGCTAGAAAGGAGCTTTACCACTGAGTATTGACTGAACACGTGATCATGGGAGTCAGTTTCCCAGTTTCTAGTCCTACAGATATGGACCATGTTAGCAAATTCACGGGAACACAAAAGGGATTTGGACAACTTCTGGGAGTCTCTTGCTCTCTCTTTTCTCTTTTGACTCTTCTCTGAGATGCAGATGTTGATAATTTGAACAAAGACAAATTCCTAAGAATGGTTAAAACAACAAAATTAGAAGGCACTGACTCTATGTGCCCAAGGGAACAGAGCAGGCTGCCTGAGCCTACCCATCCATTCACAGTTGTGTGAAACAGAAAAAAAAAAAAAACCTTGCTCTTAGTCAAACAACTGTGTAATAATGTCCCAATCATGTGATTCTTTTTATAACAGTCATACCAATGACCTAAGTAGCTACAACACCTGGCCAGAATCCATGGACACAATACAGACAGAAGAGAGAAACATGGTGCCCAGAAATAATGTCATGAGCATTGACAAGGAGGTGCCAGAGGAAACTGAGCACAAAGACATAGCTCAGTGAAGCCGTGGTATGCAATGTCACTTATATCTTACTAGAACCTGAGAACTATCAGCTCCTGGTGGTAATTCTGCTATTGTAATGGCGAGAAAATAATCTGCAATCTAACACGTGTTTAAAAAAAATCTACTTATCAACAGAGGTCGTACAAACCATGTGTGCAATTAGAGGGCCGCATTTGCTGACTTTAGGAGTGTCCTGGGTGAGCCTGGTCGATTTTCCTCCAACACCTACATTGGATTTTGTCTGCTTGAAAAGTATCACTTCCGGGACTTTGGAAATCATTCACTTAATATAGCACGGAAAGTTTTCACTTTAGGGACTTGGGGAGAAATCTCTTATTAGTGCAGCACGTAAAATAGGCATTTTTTAATGATAAAGCTATCTTCCCATTATTTTTAAATTCTCTGACACTGAGTAAAAATTTAACAAAGGCTGATAAACCAATTGGAAAGAAAGAAATATTTTAGAATTGATGGGAGAAAAGCTAACTGGAAATCAGCATGAAAAGAAAAAAGAGGTTTACTTTCCGTATAGCAGAATATGTTCTAAATAGCTGGAAAAGTATTACATTTAAGAGGAAACTTTTAAAACTACAATTCTTATCTCAGTAAGGAGCACAGTACTGAAATCCTTATATTAAAAACCATCACCAACAAGATAGATGAGATCAACTAGAGGAAAGATGAAAAACTGTACCCCAAATTGGAAGAAGACAAGACAAGAAAGGCTGGAGAGATTTGCATTGCACATGAGCAAAAAAAAAAAATCTTAATATTTTTCAAAAATCTGTATAAATCAAGAGGCTGTCTGCTCTTTCCCAGGTGAGGTTATAAGAGGGGAGAATACAGATGAGAGTCACAGTCGGAATGCTTGGAACGGCACACAAATTTCCTGATGTTAAAAATGGAAACTGAAGCGATGGTGGCCTCATTCACACAATCATACTGGCACGCGTTTCGAGTTGCATGCGTTCTCATGCCACTAGCATGACATAGCCTACCACCGGAGCTGATCTGTCTTTTGACAAACTAAGTCATTTTGATTAGTGCACAACCAGGGGAACGCCTAAAGAGAATAAATTACTTACAGAAAGGTGCTTCTAGGAATTGGTTTTTATTTCCTTTTATTTGTTGTATGCATGAGGAAGGGAGATATGTGTGTGTGTGTGTGTGTGTGTGTGTATGTGGTGTGAAGAAGGGTACACCCATTCAAGGGCGCATGTGTGGAGTTCCGTTCTCTCCGCTATGTGTTAAAGGGATCGAACTCAAGTGACCAGGCTTACTCAGTAAGCACTTGGAGCTGCTGAGTCATCTTTCCAGCCTGCTTTTACAAATTCTATTGTAAGAAAAAAATTCTTAAATGAAATTTCGTTGTATATTTTTAAAAACTGCCTCCCAGTTAGGAAATGGGTCATTTAGAGGGTTATGCAGCTATTGGATGACATTGGCGTGTACAAAATTTGTGCAAAAATGTTCAAAGATCAGACATGCAAAATAGAACATTAACTGTTATGCTTAATGATTAGATTTATATAAAGTTATAAGTCTCTTCATTGGAAAGAATCACAAGAAGGTCTGCATGCAATGAACTGGAGTTTAAAAAGTTGCTTTTCTGTAAAATGTTGGAATGAACCATAAAAGATAACAGATGAATTGGTCAAGTGGAAGAAATTATTTTTCCAGCTTGCAATCATCTCTCAACCAAGTCATAATTTCAACAAGTACTATTTATTAACGGTCTAATGTGTGCTGGCAATCCTGCTGGCTTCTGTGATGCAGGATCCGAGTGGGCATCACATTTACACTGCAAGTTACACACCATGGGCCTTCAGTTCACAGCTATAAATGGAAGTTCAGGGAGATTAAATAATTTGACAAGCCACCACACAAATACTGTTGCCCAGAGCCTACATTAGAATCTACTTCTGCTTCCAAATTATTTCATTAAAAAGTGTTTCTTCATTGGAATTCACATAGCCCATTCTCATGGGGGAAGACATGGAAAAACATACATATTATTCAAGAAAAGAAAAAGTCTGAACTCCACCATCAAAAGACTATCACTTGATATTTTCCCAAGTAGCCTCTCAATATTTCCCTAGCATGCCTTCTTTCTCATAGTTAAATTCATAGTCCATGTATAATTTCATATCCTGCATTTTATTTAACATTACATCATACTCATAAGTCTTAATGACAGCACAATACACTATGACATGGATATTCTGTTGCTCACTTAACCATTTAATGTACATTTGGACCTTGTCAGTTTTTCACTATTAGGAAAGCGCCACAATAAAATTCCGTCTGTGTACAAGCCACGGTTGGCAAGGAAGTCGACTGAAAGATGAAGCGTTGGGGTAAAAGGTGTGGGAATCTCAGAGTTGTTATAAATTCCCTCCCAGGAAGATTGTGTCAGTTCACACCAGCAGTGACGTGGAGAGTGTTTGTCTTGCACACAGCTTCATCAGGAACATTACTGCCTTTTGATCCTTGTTAATGGAGAGCTGAAAAATCAGGCATTCTGACCGAGTTCGGGCTAACAGACGGTAGTTTCGCGCGGTTGTTTTTTAATTCAATCTTCTTCAGAGACCCTCCTAAGTGCTCTAAATCGTCTCAGTTCCAGACAGACCATCATAAAACAATCACAGTCCCTCAGCTTCTTTTTCCACAACACATCGCCTCCCCACCGAAGACGGAGAATCTGCAGTCTTTGTTTTGTTTATCCACCGCCATACTTACAAACAATGGGTGCATGGGAAGGATTTTGACAAAAAAAAAAAAGTAGCAAAATTTTTGTGAACTGTTCATAACCTTTAAACAAGTAGATCCTTTCTTGATAGACTGTTTCTGCAAACCTGATACGTTTTATTTGGTTCCTAAAAGAAAGTCACAGAAGATGGATCTGAAGGAGTAGCCACGATCATTTGTTTTCCTTTGTTTCTCTCATCTCCTTTCAGAGGAGTCAAAGATCTTACCAAGAACAGCTGTATGCAAACATCAGAGACTAAGCAGGTGGCACCACCTGTGGCTAATCAATTATAAGCTCTCTAAGGAAGCACCCAGTTCTTCTAAACTTTTTTTGGAAAAAGCCTTAAAAGATTTAAGTTGGTAATTTTTTCATATAGGTTGGATGGTGGGTAGGTGGATGGATGGGTGAGTGGGTGGGTGGATGGATGGATGGATGAACGGGTGGGTGGGTAGGTGGATGGATGGATGATGGATGGATAAATGGATGGATAGGTGGATGGATGGATGGATGGATGGATGGATGGAAGGGTGAATGGGTGGATGGTTGGATGGATGAATGGGTGTGTGGGTGGATGGGTAGGTGGATGGCGTACTGGCTGTCTAGATGTATTCTAAAACATCCATGAGCAGTCATATCACTCTAATTTAATCTGCTATGAAACAAGTGGTTATAAGCAATTATCATTTCAGCCACTTGCAGTGAATGACAGGGTCACTGGTAGGGTTTGAAGGTGAAATCTCCCCCATAGTCTCTGTTATTAAATACTTGGTCCACAGCTGGTGCCAGAGTCTTGGAAAGTCGTGGAATCTTTAGGATGTGGAGCCTAAATGGAGAAAGTGGGTGGGGTGGCTTGAGAGTTAGAACCCGGCCTACTCCCAGGTGGAACTCTGCTTCCAGGTATGTTACCACATCATACAAGAAGCAACCACAAGCACACTCCTGCTACCACAGACTGCTCAAGGCCTCTGCCATGCAACAAGTATCCATAAGAAAGAGAAAACGGGTACAAATGAAGTCTCCCTGCCCGTAGTCTCTCCTGCGACTCTGTGGAACCTTACTGTACATTTGTAGGAGTGGGTAGGTCAGTGAGCATCCTGACACCTTCAGTTACAACAACCCAACAGGCTTTCAAATGTGCATACGTTAAAGCATGAACTATGCTAACAAGTAGATCAGGCCATTCCTGTGTGGTCAACTTTTAAAATAAAGTAAGGAGAGCAGGGGCTAGGAATGTAGTTCAGTGGTACAGTGCTTGTCTACCAATTACAAGGCCCTATGTTCAATCCCCAGCACCACACAATAAATGGGGGAAGGAAGGAAAGGAGGGAAGAGGGAGGCATAGATGTGTAAGAATCTCTCCTAGTGCTTACATTCTAAAGAAGGGGACAGACAACACGAAGAAACAAATACATAAGCAAGAAAATGCAGACTTCTGATAAGTGGGACGAAGAAAATCAGTCCCCACCAGCACACCTGGAAAGGTAGGTCTAAGGAAATGGCGTTTTAGCTGAGAATTGGGATGAGAGGAACAATCAAGAAGCCAGCCTGGACAGGACCAGGGAGTGGAGCCTCCTGTGACACGCAGTGGTCACCAGGACACAGGAGATGGGCCAGGTGGCCAACTCCCCCTCACAGGACACAGGAGATGGGCCAGGTGGCCAACTCCCTGGGTGGAAAGAAACCAAGGGAGAAAGAAGATACTGCTGATATAGAGTGTGCAGGAAGGTGGACTTCACAACAGGAGCTGTGGGAAGACAGGGAAAGCTTTAAGCCTCAGCACAGATGTCAGGGAAATTGTCAGCCTGCCTACTTTCTGCATTTGCATGCTTAGCTTCCTATCTTCTCAGTAAACCTACAGTGACTGCATTATTTAAGACTGTGACCTCATTATTTAAGACTCTGTTACCCCATCCATTCATACTGTAAGAATATAATGTTGGGGTCCAGGCTCTGCTCAGAACTCTTCTACTAACCACTGAAACATCAGTGAACCCTGGACCAGTGGACCTGGGTACCACTATGCCTTACCTAGGAACTGAGTCTCCATCAGAGGATGCCACATTCTGTACCCCACCTGCCTCCCTGGGGATCAGAAAGCCTGGCTGCTGACTCCTGCTGTGACCCCTCTTCAACCCTCCAAAAGTATAGGAGGCTCTGTCCTTTGCCACACAGGCTCTGACTCTCCTCGGAGACCCCCCCCACCATGCCCCTGCCCCTCTAGCTCTCTGTCTGTGGTATAAATAACTTCTTCCAGGAGTCCTCAGTCCCCAGCAGTCATCCCTGCATCCTCTACTCCTTCCGATCCCATCCAAAACCTAACACTCACTTCCAACCCCCTTCTACTTGCTCTGCCTTTTCTCTTCCATGCCTGTCACCTTTAATACATCATGTCATCCACTGATATGTCATTTGTCGTTGGCTGTAAGACTCTCATGTGAATGTAAGTTTCACAAGGGTGAGCCTCCCACGAGTCTGGAATGACAGCAGCACAGCAGAAGGGCTTCGGTCCATGCCACTATGATCGGCCATGAACTTGCCCTCCTGGAGCCACATGACTTCCTGATGTGTTTGGTAAATTTGTAATGACACCCTTTCTGAGGGAAAGGGAATGATATGGCAGGCTAGGCACTGCCCTCACATCCGCCACCACAGAGAGAGAGAGAGAGAGAGAGAGAGAGAGAGAGAAAGAGTGCTGTCCACTGCCAAGGCCTGGCTCCTGTGTGAGCATAGTAGAACTGGGAATTGAGGTCATAGGTGGGATCAAGGTTGTCAATGGTGGTTTTAAAGCTGGCTTTACCCTGGATGGCTTAGGGAAGCCCACTGTAATCGTGAGAGTCTTCAGATGTGTGAGAGGGAGCCAAAAGAAAGATCCAGAGCAACAGCAGTGGAGGATTTGATTGGCTACTGAAAGAGGAGGCATGAAACAAAAGCTGGGGCACTTTCTAGAAACCAGACAAGGTAAAGACAACGGAGGAGCCATGTTTGAGGCAGATAAGAACCTCTGTGGTTTTGGCTCAGTTTCACTGTGACGCTAAGATGGCTCTAAAGCACAAAAATGATAGTCTATTAAAAAACAGATCAGGGTCAGTGAGATGGCTCAGTTGCAAAGTGCTGACTATGGAAGCCTCAAGACCTGAGTTCAATCCCTGGAGCTGTGAGTTCTCTGATCTCCACATATGGATCATGGTGTGCATTAACCCCGCCCAACACAGACACACAAATAGATATCATAAAGAAAAAAATGATAAAACAAAAAAAGCAATTTCCTAAATGGTCCAGCAATCCCATCCCTCATAATATCCAAAGGAAACAAAATCATAAGTCAGAGACATCTGGCTTCCAAGTTCACTGCAGCACTGCTCACAACAGTAAGACACTGAATCAGTTTAGTGTCTGCCAACGAACAATCGAGCAAAGAAAAAGTGGCGCATACACACACACACACACACACACACACACACGGGGGAATACTATTCAGCCATGAGAAAAGCACAAAAGTCTTCCACTTGTGACAGTGCAGTTGAATTTAGAAAATTTCCATTAAGGCCGTGGCTCTCAACCTTCCTAATTCTGAGACCCTTTAATATAGCTCCTCACGTGTGGTGACCCCCAACCATAAAAATCATTACTTTATAACTGTAATTTAATCATTGTCATGAATTATAATATAAATAGCTGTGTGTTCCTATGGTCTTAGGTGACCCCTGTGAAAGGGTCTTTTGACCCCCTGGGTGTAGTGACCCACTGATTGAGAACCACTGCATTAAAGGACATAAACTAGGTGACAAATGGCATGAACTCATTCATCCGTAATCTAAAGTAGCTGGTCCTACAGTATGAGAGTAAAATGATGGGTATCAGAAGGCTGGGAGACTTAATCCAATGGTGTGGAATTACTACTGTACGGGAAGGGAAAGATCTGCACAAACCCAGAGATAAGGAAGAAGGTAACTGTAATGATTTCTGTCCCTTTAAGAGCAAGCCACGCCCACTCCTCGTCTGCAAGCAAGCAAGCCTGTAATTCGCAGTTCCATGATCTCTCTATGACTCACCGCTCTAGGGAGAGACAGGTGGGCTTCCTCTGCTCCTTTCCTTCACCCTCCCCTTTCCTTCTTTCCCTTCTTTTCCCTCCCTCTCTCTCCCCTTCTTTTTCTTTCCCCTTCATAATCCATCTAATAAATGCTTATAACTTTAACTATCCGCCCGGCGCCGCCGCCTGCTGCCATTCGCTGCCATGGCCTCCAGCGCAAGCTGGGAACCTGCCGCCGCCATTGGAGACCTGACCATGTGGTCTCGACCCTGGGGACCCGTTACTGGGGACCCCATAACCAAAAACAACAACAGTAACTGCCTGTGGCTAGGAAGGGTCAGGGTAGAGGTCAAGGGGGAAAACGGAGAATACGAAGAAGTTGACTTTCCTTGACGATGACAATGTTCTCAAGTTGGGGATGTGTGCATTACCCTTAAGAACACACTAAAAACATGGGATTGTATGATTCTGGTGAACCCTGATGTGTGAGCTACAGCAATAAAACTGTTCTGATGGTTCAGTCTGGTTTTTAATGTACCAAAACACAAGGGGAATTATTTGCAACAAAATTCCCAGAAGGTGCACTGCCTTATGGCGTCAGGCTTCTAACCTACAAAACCATAAGACGTTGAGTCTGTGGAGTCTTAAGCCAGGAAGCTTGTGATTTGTGTGTTTGTCCCAACAACTACTATTACAGGAGATTACATATCTAACCTTAAAATCTAAATTAAAATCTACATTGAGAACTAGAGTACAAACTGTAAGTATTTAGGAGTGGCCTACTCATTGTTCATATTACATTATATCAGATTTTCTGGTTTTGTGACCAAAATGATCCTACATAATTGTAGTAAGCATACAATCATGTTTTACAGATGGCCATAAACTCATTGTTAACATGCCTTAATTGTGAGATACCAATTTCAGCAAACAAATATAGAGCCAATCACACAGGATCTCCACATGTAGGGGGAGGGCCTCCCTGCACATGGAGAACCTAATCCCAAAGTTAGCCTAGAGTGTGAGAGAGAAATGAAGGAAAAACCAGTTTCCACTTTCAACAAGTTTACAATAAAGCCAGACAGATAAATGCCACAGGAATTAAGGACCTAATGAGCTGATTTATCGGAGAGCTGTTTCTTGGCAGCATCTCAAGATGTCCTTGTGCCAAGTGGGAAGGAAGTGGAAAACCTGGTGTTTTATCACACTGTTCCCCTCCCTAGTGAAGCATCCTTCCCTCTAAATGTGAGCAGAGTTCTCTCCCCAAGGCAAACTAGGGAGATAGAAAGCAAAGGTTGACTTTAGAAAACTCAGAAAATATCTGACAGATTTATAATAGAAAAATACAGGGAGAAATTGCCTATCAAGTACAGAGAGGGTGTTGTGTGTACGTGTGTGCGTCTCTGTGTGTGTCTCTGTGTGTGTTGAGACCCACTTAAAGAAACTATCTTGCACCTCTCTTGTTATACAAGAAAAAAAAAGGCTCTTTGCTGGAATGAGCTCAGGGAATTTGCCTTGGGTATTGAAATGGGAGCAACAGCACCGGTAAGAGGTCAAGTTAAATGCACAGGAACCCTAAGGGAATTAACTTAGAGTCCGTGCAAAGGAATGCAGAAAGAAAGATGCAAATTTGAAGGCTCCAGCCTGAGAAAGGAGTTCCATTTCCTGAGATCACTGGAGCAAGGCAGAGCCCTGGCACCTGAAGCCATCAGCCTGGAGAAGGAACAGAGGCCAGAGGTTGTTCTGGTTGCTGGGGACAGACGCCAAACACTAGAGCAATTTCCTGCACTGGAAAGACCGATAGGGGTGGGGGAGATTAAAGGTGGTTTCTCTAGGTTTAGGTTAGGATAGACACAGGAAGAGTCAACCTCTAGCGAGAGATCAGGAAGTCTGTCAGAAAGCACGGGTGACTCGGGCTTAGTTGATTTGTCCAGGTGCATTAAGAAATATGCACCATTGATAGAGAAGGCAAGCCTGCAGACACATGCGGACATTGCAGGGGGCGCTGTCATACAGGATGACTGTCTCGCCAAGCAGATGTGATGAGGACAAGGCACCTGGGATGGGGGCCCCGTGTGACTTGTCTCTGAGAGGTGAAGCCAGGGAACATTAGGAATATGAATATTGATTGTTGAGAAAGCCAAAGACCCGGCACAAGCCTGCCATCTAATTGGATCAAAGAGACCAGTCACCCCCTCCCCCTCGCTTCATTTCCACCAGCCCCACCACAATAGAAACCACAACTCCCATTGAGTTAATGACTTCTTCACTTTCGTCAAGAAAAATGGTTCTTCTCCACTCTGAATCGTCTTGATCTCTGTAGCTTCCAGCCATTGATCAATAGCTATTATCTTGCCCTGCTTCTGAGACACCCTGGGTGTAGTCAGCCCCATTTGTTCATTCATTCCTTCATTCATTCAATCCATACCAACATCCCCAGAGTGCTGGGCCCTAAGGAAGATGAATAGTATTCAATCTGACTAGTCTGAATGTTGAGCACTCTCCTAGGGAAACTGAGTCAGAAAGGTTGTCCCCGTGTTCTGAAATTCATCCTTTCCACTTTATCAGGCTTATAACATGAGGCCGGTTTCCCATCCTGCTCCTCACAGACAGTGGGAATCTGGCTGCAGCCCGCTCCCATCCCTCCCTGTTCCACAGGCCCAACTGTGTCTTTCTCTTGCTCAGCAGAATAAGAGTATGCCTCAGTTTCCCCTATCAAAGGCTGTGTAGCTGCCCCATCTAGTGATCGATGGTTAGGATCCACACTCATCACTCATCACTCAGGGAAGTGTAAAGAGCTGTCTTTGACCCCTCATAATTGATTCTTCATCATTCCCAGCATCCGAACACAGGCTACAGGCGCTTCCAATTTCTTTTAGTCAAATGCTGCTCACTCTTAAGGATGCCCACACTAGGGTCCTCTTTGGCCCCTGACTAGGATTTCTTTTTCTTTATATGTTGATGCCCTTCACGGACTCCACATTGCCCAGAGTGTGCAGTAATTCCAGGTTCAAATATAACCACAAATTGCTTTTTCTGTTTGCTTCAAAACCAAGAAGTGTTGGGCATAACTCTGTGTTATGCCCAAATCCCAAGTCCCCCAAAAGCCAACAAGGAAACTGAGTCTCGTAAGTAAAAGCCAAGAGCCTTATTTTATGCAAGTTTGCAAACTCGGTCTCTCCACATGTCCGATGTATTGGAATAAACGGAGAGCCCCGAGCTCAGTTAGAGTTGGGTTTTTATAGTAGTAAAGGTGGGGGTGAGGGGTTTCTGAGGTTCAGGACCCCTGATTGGCTGACATTTGTTTAGGGGTGTCCTGGCAGGTGATCCTATCTACAGCAGTTGGAACGTTGGGCATTTCCTGGATGGTCTGTTCTTGGGTGGTGCTCAGGTGATCTCAGTTTGTGGGTCTTCCTGCAACCAGGTATTGCTTCAGGGTAAACTGCTGAGACTCAGGCCTCTGTTAAACTTATCGATGGCTGAGTCCTACTCTGGCAGGTGATAATGGGTGGAAGTAAAGAACTTCCTGTGGGTGATCTGTTCATATTTAGCTTATCATGGCTGGCTCCAAGACTCTGGTGAGATTGGGTTGAGCAGGGGACATCCCTGAACCAATCTCGGCAGTTGAGGGATATGAGAATGGGTCGGGTGGGCTGACGAATGAATGAACACCCGTGTAAGGTAGCACACTGGTGCCATCCTGAGTTGAAGAGGCAGTCAACTAAGATGGCAGATCCCCACACTGAGTCATGGTGATAAAACCCCACATGTTCACCCCTGAGAGAGACAGCAGTCAGAGGAGTCTAAGGCCCCAGGATAGCTTTGAAGATCAATACAGCTTTGCTCTGATCCAAGTACACAGAGTGCTAGCTATCTGGGTTCAAATGCAGGCTCTGCCACTTCTCACAGACAAATGACTTGTCGGTGGATCAGTTTCCCTGACAATGAAAAGGAAACACCTACAGGTCCTAAGCAAGGGGTGGTACTTGGTTCTTTGCAAGCACTCAGTTTAGGATCTCTATAGAAGAGACACGGGGCAGCGGGGAGGGACTGGAGAGATGGCTCAGAGGTTAAGAGCACTGACTGCTCACGCGGAGGTCCTGAGTTCAACTCCCTGCCCTCAGATGGTGGCTCACAACTCTCTCTGATGCCATCTTCTGGTCTGCAGACCTACATCTAGACAAAACTCAAACATAAAAAACATAAAGAGACAGGAAGGAAGAAACATGTGTGACGCTGGCACACACATTAATGCTGACTTGGGTGACCAAAGCCTTACACATGTAGACCTTCGAGGAGATCTACCGTCCCAGCAGGGTACAAACTCTCGGAAGGAACACGGAAACCTTCACATAACAGAGGAAAGGAGAGGAGGAGAGAGGAAGGAAGGGAAAGGGAGGAGAGGGGGAGGGGGGACAAACTAAGCAAAGAAACAAAGTGTGGATGGGTAATTAAAAAAAATGATCAATATTGGGATTAATCCAAGAGTCTCGCACATAGGAGGCAAGTGTTCTATCACTGAGCCCCTATTCCCAGCTCCTAAATAAAACACTGTAAAGGCAGGGTGGCTGTTCACTCCTCCGGCTCCACCTGCCTCGGCTGGCTTAGGCGTTCTGTAGGAGTGCAGCTAGCATGCATTTCATTAAAGCCAGGGAAGGCTACAGGCAGCTAATTGCATACCTGGTAACAACATTCATTACAGCAGCCCCTTGATCAGATATTTAGCTTGAGTGATCCCCTTAGCTGGTGACCTGACCAGCATCTAAAAACACTCAAATGTCCAGCCAGGTTGATGGAGGGCAGGAAGTGTAACCTTTGACCCGGCAAGTGGTAACAGTGTGGTCCTTTCTGCAAGGAAGAACCAAAGGAATTAAAATTGAGTCCGTCACCAAGTAGATTGCATTTAGGGCCACCTATAAATCTCTCTGGAAGATTTGCCCAAAAAAAAAAAAAGTTTACTTTTCTTAGTAATTTAAAACAAATGGGAAAAGGTTTGGGGCCAAACATGGCAAAAAAAAACAAATTTAGTTTCCTTCCCTCCCGTTCCATCACACGGGCAAGGTGTCCACCTCGCAGGGTTTGCCGCTCCACCATAATGGTGCGACAAACCAGGGCTACATTTTCTGAAATTAAATCTATTCCTGTCCCTTCGGCTGATGAGGCTGCAATTGTTCTGCGCGGTACGCATGTGGGTGACATCGCATTCTCCCACACTAAATAAAGCTGGTATGACGACAAATTCGTTTCATGCAATTTACTTGAAATCTCTCTTTGTTTTCTAGTTCCCCCTTAATGACATTCAGACTGAGTTTTGCAGTGCCACCAGGAGTCTGAGGGGACACCAGGGACTGATTCTGTGGTTGCTCCTGTTTATAGTTACGATGTTTATCCTAGGGGTGAGGGCGAGGCTGGGGTAGAGACGCTCTTAGGAGCTAGATGCAGAGCAAGCAAATGTGAGCGCAAAAGCAGCCTGGTTCCCTTGCTCTGTGCCTTATTGTGAGGTTTGGCCACCGGAGTGTGAAGATTTAGGTCCTATCGTCCTTCTCTGCTGTCTGTTCTCGCTCAGATGTTTCTGCATTGACCAGGACTACTTAAGGACCAACACAAAGTAAATGCAGCTTGGATAATGCTTCCGATTCTGACACCACACCACGCTATCCTTCTCGAGCAAGGTATTGATTTGAAAATTGGCTTCCTGACTTCTAAGTAATTGTCAATTCTTCTTTTCTTTTTTTTTTTAAATGAGATTCCTGTCTACCGACTATATAGTCCTTTTTCTGTTTGTTTGGTTTTGATTAGTATAAGTGAGGTACATTCTGGATCCCCGAGAATGATGCTCAGATAAGAGAATGGAAGAAACAAGTGGGTTTCTGAAGGGTTCCCGGGAACTTTCGCTACCGCTAACCCAGGAAGGTTTGCTCGGCCTTTTCAGCCGACGGTAACCCAGCACTTTAATTTCAGAACAGCACTTAGCATTTGGTCTGATTTTAAGAGAAATGATTTTGTTTCACAGAGCAAAAATTTCTGTCTGTGTTTTCCATTTATTTTATTCAAACCATCCAGTTGCATTGGCCTCCTCCCCATAGGCGCTGTGAGAGAAACACAGATGCATTTGCCTTGAAGTTCCACCTAATGAACTGAACTTTCAATACATGGCCAGGAATGAGTTAGGCATGCTGCGTGAATCTACAAACGGTTGGTGACAGAGAAGGGAAAATCCTGAGGACCTAGGGCATGTCCCGTGTGGGGTGTCCAAATTCTGTTGACTTGTGTCACTGCCCAAGAGTCTGGAATTGTTTCCTTTTTAGATGTCTAAGAAGATGAAATGTTCTCCATGATGAGAAGAATTTTTTTTTCTCTGCCCTTTAAAGGTTCTAGAGAAGTAACAGGAAAACACTAGAAAAGGTTGCAGCAAGTTCTGCCATTGCTGCCCTCCGGATGAGCCCTCTCTTTCTGGGGAACCACACTGTGAAGCCAGGAAAATGAGGCCCTGTTCTCTGGTCCTACATATACAATGGTAGTTCTGCTCCTACCCCACTTTTCGGCCCACTAAATGCACACCAGATACTGCTGTTATGCCCTGTTCCAAAAGACCCTGAGGAGAAATCAAGACACCAGATCTGAGACTGAAGAGGACAAGCTTTACTATGTCACTGGTGTGTCCCTGGTGGGGAGAGAGCGTGGCTCCAGGCCCGGGGCTTCTTGTTGGTAACTTTGCTTGCCAGCCCTGCATGCCAAGTGTTCAGGAATGAAGAAGAGAGATGGGTCCTGCACCCCCGGAGTCTCCAGTCCAGCAGGGAGACAGATGGGGAAGATGTAATTAGAAGGGTGATGGGGCTGCAAATGAGAAGTCTGCTGCTTTGGGAGCCTCTGATGTGCAGAGCGAGAGAAGGCATGAGCCAAGGTGGAGGGCATGAAAAGTAGAAGTGCCTTCACCAAGGAGGTTCTGCCCTCCATCTCCTCCCGGGATTCCTGCGTGCCATACCAGAATTCACACACTAGGACTCGGTGTGCACAGCTGTGGCTTACTCTGTTAGGCATGGCTGAGGGGCTGAGACGAAGGTAGCTACTGACCGCAGAGCCTTCTCCAGCAGGGCTCTTTCTCTCCCACGTTCCTTTTAATTCACCGTTTGTCACAACTTTCTTCCATCGTCAGCTGAGAGATGGCTTGTAATAAAATTCTTTTCTGAAAGTAATGTTGCTTGATTTTTGACGTAGAACGACAGAAGCCTGGTTGCCAGCTCTGTGACCTTGATTTGGGCCCTGTTTCCTGGGGAAAGCAGTCTCTGTCTTAGGTGGTCTCATTCATGAGATAAGACGGAGCAGAGGAAATGGCACACATCCGCCTCTCCATTCTGTTCGCACCCTTCAAAACCCAGACGGTCCCTGAAAACTTTGGAAAAGGCAGAGAGCTATCGCTGGACTGCCTTTGGATTGTCAGCTCCCCAAAAATGACACGGAGACTTCTTATTAAGTATAAAAGCTTAGCCTTAGCAAAGGCTTATTCCCAACTAACTCATAATTTAAATTAACCCGTTTATATGAATCTACGTTCTGCCATGTGGCTTGTTACCCCTGCTCAGTTCCATGCATCCTACTTCCCCTGCGTCTTTCTGGCAAATCCCGCCTCTCTTCTTCCCAGAGTTCCTATATCTGCCCGTAAGTCCCCTCTTATCCTTTCTTGCCTAGCTATTGGCCAATGAGCTCTTTATTCAACCAATCAGAAGGTACATAGACAGGCAAGGTCAAACAGCAACACGTCTTCACAGTGCACAAAAAGATTATCCCACAGCGATGCATGGTTTCCAATTTAACAACTTCCCTCTACTTCAATGCCAACCCCCGCCACACACAATTTGGTTTCTACCAAGACAAATACATGCCTGGGGGTGGGGGCGGGGGGGGGCAGGATCTCTTTGTCTAGGCCCAGCCCAACCTGGAATGCAGGACGCTGCTGCTTCAGCCACCTGAGCCTTAGGATTCTAGGAGTGCGATCATCACAGAGTTACTACCACATCTGGCCGTACTGCCCGCGTCTTTTAAAGGAGACAGAAATGCATTCCTTTAACACGGAAACAGATGCATATAATAAATACAGATATCCTCACCCATACTTGCGTCTCGTTTTCTCCCAAACTTCTGTCTTAAAGCCAGAGAAATGAATTCCTGACCCAGAAAGACATTTTTAGAAGCAACTACAAAGAAATAGCTGGGCCTGCGGAAGTGATGAGTATCTTGACACTCTCGGACGCCTCCGAACACTTCCTGCCTCCTGCTGAGGTCAGGCAGGCACAAACTCCGCACGCTTCTCTCATTTATCTTTGCTTCCCACCGGACTTCTGGTACCTTCTACATTCTACTCCTGGTTTTACTAACAAGCTTTGCAAAAATGAAGTTCTCAGATAAAGAATCAAAGTCTGGAATTATCTAAACTCCGGTAACACTGAAGACATGAAAATCCTCAGGCCTGTAGCTCCCAGGGATTGATAAATACCACTTTAATCCTCACCTTGGGCTTCTGCTATGATGGTAATGTGATGTGCCACTTCTGTATTTACTGTCTCTGCTTCTCCTTTTTATAGGAAAATACATGTCTAGCCGTCAATGTTTTCGGTTTTGTGTGTCCTGGGAAGGAAACAGATCTATAGGAGTACAAATACCTTATTTCCTAGGTAATGTAGTAAGTGCAACCTAATAAACCCTTTCAGAAGCGGCATGGTTGTCTCCATAAACTAAATTTAGAGATAAAAATGGTGGGAAGTCTGTTTTTAGTTGTTGAAAAAAGTAACGGACGCAATAAATAAAATGTTACAACAATGTAGCTAGAAAAAGCCACGCCCATATTCCTCCCACTCCCCTGAGAACTTTTTCTGTGCAGTTTTGGCACCGATGAATTTTTACAAAGCAGTCTCCATTTAAATACCACTGAGGGCTTTGCTTCCTCACGCCTATAAACAATCCCTCGTTTTCTACAGAACTAGTTTTGTCCATTCGCGGGCAGCTTCTGCAGTTAGTTTCTCTAAGGAAGGAAATCATGGAAACTTCTATGTTGCTAATTCTGCTCTTCTGATGAATCCCCAGTACCTTAAAAGCAGCACCGTGGAAAACACATCAGAGGCCCTGAAGCACCCCTCATGCAATGTGTCCTTTTACTGCATAGGGCAAACCAGATTTTTAGAAGCTATGGGGCCAACCAGGATGATTCTGCTCTCCAGGACGACAGAGCAAGTGCAGAGCTCCTGACACCTCTTTCTCCACAGTCACAGCTGCCCCGCCCAAGCCCCAGCCCATCTTCCATCCTGGGTAAATGTTGATTCTCAGTGGCCATGGAAAGGCAGCCCTTGCTTATCACTTTCTCTGTCTGACGCACATCACGGAGCTGCTCCCTGCCTCCAAGCATGAATGGCATGGTCCCAACCTGATCCCCAGAATGGGAACGCTTTCCTGCTTTATTTTTACATTTTTTATTTTATTATCTATTTCTATTTTATTTTATTTTATTAATTAACTATTTTAATTAATAAAATAATTATCATTTCCTTAATGGAGACAGGAGCAGTCAGGAGTTGCAGGAAGATCTGAGCCCCCCAGTGGAGATGCTGAGAGTTAAACTCAATTCCTCTGGGAAAGCGGTAGGTACATGCTCTTAACTAGGGAGCCATTTCTCCCACCCTTTCCTGTCTTAAAAACCACTCTTTCTTTCCCCAAAGCTGAGCCCTAGGTCCCGAGATCCTGAATAATGTGCCAAGGGCTTGGAGACTCTACGAACAAGATCAATTTTATGCAACTTAGCCTGCTTAAGAGTCCGCCCCCAGGACTGTACCATGGCTCCCTAAGGTAAGCACCAGGAATCACTCTCTAGAGTGGAAGCCTCTTGGCTATGTGATTATTTCAGACATTGAGTCAAAGCGGAAGTCAAATCCTTTGTTCATCAGCTCAATTCTCAGTCAGCTGGAGTCCTGAGGAGGGGCTTCCTCTGGGTTGGCAGGATTAGGACACTCACTAAGCCACGGGGACGTGCTTTTTTTTCCCCAGCCTGAGTTTGGGTCTGAAGAGCTCTGGGGAATGGTCTGCAAAGATGAAAAGCAGGGGTCGCTGGGATCTGAATTTCCATGAACACCAGCTGAAGCGGTGATTCTCTTAGCTGGGTTTCCGGCTCCCCTGCTGTCCACAAGAAAACCGAGCACAGGGCCTTCTTTCCAGCAGGACACCCTCTGTATCCAGCGCTGTAGAACACAGCTGCCTTTGAACAGAGACCTGGTGGAGAATCTGCGCTAGGAAGGCCTTGTCCTTCTACAAATCCCTCGAACCTCACCATCTCTCCACATTGCACGTCATTTCCCATATGTTAAGCCACAGCGTCAAGGACCTTCTGAGTCTGGGCAAGAAAACCAGCCCTGTATCTTCTGTCTACCACTGTGGCTGTCGTTTCCCACCGCACAGCTCACGGGGCTCCATTGCGGGTAGGCGTACGGGTGTAAGGATTCAGGGATTTTTTTTTTTCCTACCCCGGGGGAAATGCATCTGCCGGAAACAATGTGTTAGAGGCCACTGACACAGCAGTGCAGACATTTCTTTGTGGGAAGTAGGAATAGAGCGTCTATAAGGTTATAGATCCACGCAAATGGCTTCTTCCAAACAATCAAGCACTTGTCATAACTGCTACACAAAGACAGTTTTATGCTCACAGCGTTGTTCCTGTAGCACTTGTTCCATACAGAGCTCACGGATACAAACAAAATAAAATAAAAAAAAAATCATCTTACTTTTGCTTCATGAGTAATATTCTCTTTGGTGCATGCTCATGAACTTTGATAATCATAATCATGTGCCTAAAATACACACAGCCTTCTTGGTCCTCCCTGTGTCAATGTATGGTCATAAGTATTTACCAAGTTATCTGTATTTGATAACCATAATCATGTGCCTAAAATACACGCAGCCTTCTTGGTCCTCCCTGTGTCAATGTATGGTCATAAGTATTTACCAAGCTATCTGTATTTTCATTAAATATATCATCTGATATAATGAGAACTTCTGGAACGCTTCAGAGATTTGTTTTTAGTTTTTGATTAGGTTTGTCCTTTTTATCATATATTTTTACACTTTAAAGAGTGAAAGGTACCAAAACCTACCAAATCTGAGATAGCTAAGAATTCTGGAACATATCAGAATTGTGGTTTGGGGACCAAGAGTTGTCCCCCTACTCACTAGCCCAGTCCTGTCCACAGGAGTATACTCCCTTTCTTGATAAACGGCCAAGAGTTTCTATTTCAAAAATAAAGCATTTAAAAAAAGGATTATAGGATTGCCGTTTTCTCTATTTATTGGGGTTGTTTCTTTGCCATCTGTTGGTGCCATAGGATCTAAAGACATTGAAATCATTTACATCTGTCAGAATTGACAATCATCTTTTGCCTCATGATGGCTCTATGGTGGAATCCTCTAGTGGTATTTGGTGGCATTATTTAGGACAAGACAAAATTATTTATGGTATCAAAATTCCTTCCTTTTCCTCAAGGAAAATGCAGTCTTTGCTTGCCTACTGCCCCATACGGATGTAATCAGGGAAAGCTTGTGCAAAGGGCTTTAATATTCTCTTAAGTTTGAAGGAAGAAGCATGAGGGCTTGAGATGACTGTTTCCAAATGAAACAGCAAACAGAATATTAGCAGAATATTAAATGTGATAGTTTCGAACAGAAAGATAACGGTTAAAGCATATCTCTCATGTCATGGCTTCTCACTGATAGACCCCGAGCAACATGGTATCCTCCTTGGAAGACCCTTACAGCCCCTAGACCATTTGTTTCCATCGCCCCCTTCCCTGAGAATGTATTTGTCTTTTATCTTTTCTATTTTACCCGTCAAATATCTAAAAATGCAAACTTCCCTGAAAGTGGCCTCTTTCAGCTTAACATGACCTCACTAAGCAAGTCACAGGTTCACGGTTAAGGCGGACCTTCTGTCCTGTTAACCCGGAAGCTCTGCTAATTTTCAGTCTCGACCAGCGCAATGAAAGCCAGGAGAAAGTTCAACATTACTTTGCTCAATATATTTGCCTCAGTCGTAAGACAGCTGACAACTGAAGACCAAGCAAAAATGAAGGAATATTTCTGGGCTCCTTAGCTAAGGCGTCACCCTTGGGTGTGTCTCCATGTACCTCCATACTGTGCCTGGAGCGAGAGTGGCAGTACCCCAAATTATATACCTTTTGGCTAAGTTTCTATGTAAAGACAATATTTACTCAAACATTAATATTCCAGGCTCCATGGGACCTGACAACTATGTTGTATCAGTATCGCTGGGGCTGCCATAACAGAATTCCACAGAAAGGGCAGCTTTAGCGACAGAAACTCATCTTCTGGAGGCTGTAAATGCAGGATAAGGTGCCGTTTGTGCAGGCCTGGTTTCATCTGCGGCCTCTCTTTGGCTTGCTGACAATTACCTCCTTGCTCCCAGGCCCTCCCTTGGTCTGTGTTGTGTTCTAATTCCCGCATCTCATAAAGGTACCAGCTATATTGGGTTGGAGCCTCATTTTACCTAATTACTTTTTCAAAAGCACTATCTCCAATAAAAGCCCCATCCTGAACCCTTAAGGGTTAGGACTTTGATATATGAATTTGAGAGGAGACCCAGTTTGACCCCCAAACATACGATTGTGAAAGACATAACTGACAGGTGTGATATTGCCTTCAATCATCCATTATGCTCTTATGCATCCCTTAACAAAAGGTGGTGCCAAGGAATTTATCTGCCTATGTGTTGCTGGAGGACTATAAACATGACATTCAGGAACACAATGGAATGTTGGTCTGGAACTATGAGTAGAAACATTTATAAGATTCCATTGACTGGCAGAAAAGGATCCAGAAGAAACTGATATGTGTGTGTGTGTGTGTGTATGTGTTTGTGTTTTATATAATATATATGTGTGTGTTTATATGACATATGTGTGTATGTCTTTATATGATATATACATGTGTGTATGTTTTTAAATGATATGCATGTATGTGTATGTCTTTATATAATATATACATGTGTGCATGTTTTTATATGATTTATGTGTGTGTGTGTTTTTATATGATATATGTGGTGTATGTTTTTATATGATATATGTGTGTGTGTGGTTTTATGTATTGGTTGGACTCAACAGAGCTCTGCCTTCCTGTGGAGAGGGAAGTTACTTACTTCAGAGTACTTGTGTCTCCTTCCTCGGACTAGGAGATCCTCCTGCTCCGCTCTCCCACTCACTAGCTGTGTATACAAACTACTGACCTCCCTGCTATTATTCCCTCATCTGCAGACTCTGACGGTAACCTGCCTCGGAGGCAGTGAGATTCAATGATGCTGTATCTAAAAGCCAAACTGTGTGATGCTATCTAATTACTCCAGTACTCACCACTTTTATTGAGAATAAAATGAAAACATTCAATACCATAGTTTCTTCCATTGCTGAGGGAACAGCGCACCTCTTGTGTTTTATGACTCTCCAAGTTACTCCTCCGCAATGACAAAGCAACATTACTAGGCATTACGAAACCTTAGGAGTGAGTTTACTTCCTGCTATTTGCAATTAGCTAGCTTTTTCATCCTAGAGAGAGCAGGATGATTCTTTCCATTGCATTTTTAAGTGCTGCAACATCGGTCCTTCATACAGAACATAGCGCAGTGCCGTGTCCGCTGAAACACAGCTCGGGTGTCGTGGCGTTGACTCCCACTTCTGGACTATACTATCAAGAGATTTTCTTCCTTTTGCTGTGACAATACTCACGATAGTATCTGGTGTAGAGACAAGAAAACTTTTTTTTTTCTTTAGTGTTCATACTGGAGAAACACATTATTTGATAATTAATCAATACACCAGGTAAAAGTTCCTTTCAGTTAGAAAAATCAAGCCATCAGAGACACCTCAACTACAGATGTTTTAGGAAAGTAGTTGGCAGCACGTGTGATACCAGGAGCCATGGATGGTGAGGTAAGAAACTGTATGTGTTCAAAGGCAGTGGCTGGTCATTGGAATTACATGGGACGTTTGTTAAAAGTGTAGCCACTCTGATCTCTTTTTTCTTTTTTTTAACCCTTAGATAAACTCAAGGAATCTGAAATTTAGTGAGTGTCCAAGAGTCCTTATGAGCAGGTAGGTTTTAGGAATGCTATCTTAGGCCAAGTAACCATTGGAATCAGCCCTTGGGGATGATAGCAGGAAGGAGAATGGGGAGGGTGGAAACCAGATGTCTTTAACATCAGAAAATTGTGAGACTTGGCTATAAGATTTCTATCTCTATGTGTCACATATCATTATCCATAGTCTACAAAGGGACTAAGATATATGAAAAGGTGACAAACGCTTAGTTAATATTCCATTGAAAAAAATCAGACTTCTAACCAAGCGCTACCATCACAGGCAAGACTTTAGTACCCTCTGATCACTGACAGAATTATTAAACAGAAAGCCAACTGAGCTATGGGGAAACTAAAACTGCCATGCGCAAGCAAACAGGCCCCAGTGCCATGCGCAGACATCCACCAACAGCAGCAGAAGCCCTTTCTCTTTAGGTGACATGCACACACCAAAGCAGAACGTCACAGGACAAGTTTCACCAAATTTAAAAGAAATGGAACCGCTCACATATATCTGCTGGCAAAACTGAACTCCTAAAGACACCACACAATAGGCCAATCTCCAAACAGTGTATTTCTAATCATCCGTGAATGAAAGGAAAGTAAAGATTAGGATTTTGTGGAACTCGGATCCGAGTGAAGTATAACACACTAACTTTGGGGACTGCAGCTCACCAGTGTGGAGAAGGAAGCAAGGCCACGTTAGCAAACCCAAGGTCCACAGGCTAAGTCCCCACCTCAAATAACAGGCAACAAATCAAGTGGCCCGGAAGCAGCGGGAGGAAAGAAATTCACCAAAAACAGGAAACGAGAGGGGAGCAAGAACCAAAATCTGTTTTTCAAAGCAATAAAGTTGGCCAATGTGTAACGGCAACAACCAGACACACAAATCCCCCACCTTGAGGGTGAAGCAGAGTTCAGCTCAGACCCTGCAGCCGCGAACATGATAACTAAGGAATCATACAAGTAATTGTCACCACACACTGAACAATTCAGCAGAGCCGTGTTAGCATCGGAAAAGAATCGATGGCAAATTCAACCACAGTTATACCGATAACCTGCACACCCCGCTAATCATTAAAGAAATTAAGTTATTTAAAATCTTTCCACTCTTCCATCTCCCCTTCCATAGACAGTTTCCCTGGAGAATTAAAACCAAGTCTCCAAGATCTTTTTCAGAAGATAGAAAGGAGCATGCGTTGTATGAGGATAGGGTTGCTCCACTGCGCAAAACAGCTACACAGGGACCTACAGACAGACGTCATCGTGAATCTAGACAGACCACGCTCAACGGAAGTTTAGCAACTTGAGATCAGCAAATGCAAACCCAGCTCCTTAATGAAAAATCAAAGAATAAAACAAACCACTAAAGAAGAAAAGCACGTGATGACAACTGATCTGTTAGAATTCAACACCCCGTTTTTTCATTAAAAAAAAATCATTAAACTAGAAATCAAGAAGAACTTTATCAACCTGATAAAAGCAAACACGTCCGAAGCTAGCACCATCCTTAAAGGTGACGGACACCCGTGCAGCTAGGACCATACTAGAAGGTGACAGACATTTCTGCAGCTCATACCAAACTGCATGGTGACTGAGCCTTCCTCCCCAGACGAGAAAGAAGGCAAACATGGCTACTGCTGTTCCCATTCTGTGGAGTTAGTTCAGAAACAGAAAACTAGAAAATGTTTGGAAAAGAAATAAGAAATCTTTGGAATCTAAAACTGAGAGAAGAGCTTTTGACTGACATCAAAAGCACAATCCATAAGAAAAAAATTTGATGAATTAGGAGACCACGCCACGGTTTAGCTAGAAGGATGAAAAGATAGCTATGTACTGAGAGAAGATATTTGCAAAGCACATATCTGAATTCTCAAAACTCGACGGCAAAAAAAAAAACTAGAAAATAGAGAAAAAGGCATGACCCACCCTTTGATCCAAGAAGATATCCAGATGGCAGATAAACACATGAAAAGACAGTCAAAGTCATCTGCTATAAAAATGCAAAACAAAACTCCGAGAGAATATTGGTATAGTCCTGTCAGAATAGATGGCTAAAACTGAAACCAATGGCCAAAGGAGAGAGGTGGAGAGACATAAGACCAAAGACTACTGCTGTGTGAGTACCAGTGAGATAGGCAGGAGAGGGTGGAGAGACACAGGGCCAGAGACTACTGCTGTGTGAGTACCAGTGACATGGGCAGGAGAGGGTGGAGAGACATAGGACCAGAGACTACTGCTGTGTGAGGACCAGGGACATGAGCAGGAGAAGATGGAGAGACATGGGACCAGAGACTACTGCTGTGTGAGGACCAGGGACATGGGCAGGAGAAGATGGAGAGACATGGGACCAGAGACTACTGCTGTGTGAGGACCAGGAACATGGGCAGGGAAGGATGGGGAGACATGGGACCAAAGACTACTGCTGTGTGAGTGCCCAGGACATGGGTAGGGTTTGCTGAAGTAAACAGCACTGTCGTATGACCCAGTCATCGTTCTCATGGATGTTTTGTGCAAGAGGAGTGCAAATGTGTGTTCACACAGAACCTGTGCACAAACATCAATAACTTTATCTATAGTGGTCAAAACCAGCCCAGTGGGTGAATAGCTGAGATGCAGAACATCCTTGCCGTGAGATACTATTCATCATTAAAAAGGACAAAAGGCCCAAGCTATCGATCAAGCAACAACCTGGATGCATCTCCAAAGAAAGAAAAGAGAAAAAATAAAAATAAAAACAAAGCAAAGCTAGGATGGGAGAGAGGCTCCGTGGGAAAGGCGCTTGCCGCCAAATCTGACGGCATGGAGTTCAATCCCCAGGACTCACGTGGTAGAAGGAAAAGCCAACTCCAGCCAGCTGTCCTCTGGCCTCCACATGTGTGCCTTGGCACATGCAAAGAATAAAGTTTTTTTTTAAAGGAACAGAATTGTTTCCTACAAAATAAAAAGCAGTCCCAAAAGGTTACATATTCTAAGATCTCATCAAAATAAGAATTATAAAGTTAGAATGTTTTGAAGCAGGGTCTAGAGAGATGGCAATGCAGTCAAGAGTGCTGGCTGCTCTTGCAGAGGACCCGGGTTCAGTTTCCAGCACCCACTTGGAGGTCCCCAGGCACCTCTAACTCCAGTGGAAGGGGATTCTATGCCCTCTTGTGGCCACTGCAGGTACCCGGCATACATACGGCATGCATACATATATGCAGGTAAGGCAATCATAGAAATAATCACATTAAAAGGTTTGGAACAGTAAGCTCATAGAGACAAAGACCACAGAAGTGGCATCTACAGAGTATGCCACTACTCTGGGTTATCCGTTCAAATCTCATTTTTTTCAGATAAATAGCAGGTTCAGATAAAATGTCTTTCCATTGAAAATCATGGCTTCTCAACTGGGTTCTGGAAAAAAACAAAAGGGAAAAGAGAAGGAAAGAAGGAAGGAAGACAGACAGACAGAAAGACAAAGACAATTAGTTTGTAATGGGAGAGGTCCGGACATACAATGCGCACCTCCAAAGGAACCATCCCCTCAGAGGTGAGCTGAGGCAGCTTCCATGAAACACACACCCCACCTACGCCTGGTGCTCCAGGGTGTCATATTTTCATATCTGCCACCACAGAGGGGCTCCGCCATCTCAAGGGGAGAGAGGCCTGGCATAAAACGCAGTGAATTAAATGTGCTCTTTCTCTTCCAATTCTTTCCTCAGTTACATTTCATGCCTCTTTCTCCGAGTGTTTATCGCCACCACGACTCATATTTCTGTTTGAGTATCTGGCAAGTGGCTCCCCGCTGAACAAGTCAAGAGAAAGGTCTCATAAATCAGAGAGTTCTGTCGACCACATCCTAACTCCCAGACCAGTAGTAGGGCTCTCGAATATTCTTCAAAGCTGAGTGCTTCAAGGCAGCCCTCTTGGAAATCAAGACCCAACTACTCAGCACTGGATGGCATCGGAGATGCTCCTCATCCTCATGTGGGCATAGCCCAGAGGGGACCTGAAGAGTCTCCTCAGTTTCCTGGGGGCCCTAATCAGCCACTGCCTCGAGAGTGCAAGTTGTCTTCCCTCACTGCCTGTCCGGCAGGAGAACAAGATGCTCCCGGGGACACCAGGCGACAGAAACAGTGTGGGAAAGCATGGGCTTGTAATTACAGTAAGACACCCTGAGAACCCCACAGAAGGAAGCTTCGTGTAAGCACAGCACTTCTACTGTGAAACAAAGAGACTTCGGAGCATGCGTAAATTATGAGTACTCTCGAGTCCTTACCAGTCAAGATGCGTCCTTTAGTCCCACGGCAAGGGCATCACCTGCAGAGTCGCCGGTCCACCTAGCCTGCCCAACCCAAGTTTTATTTTCTTGTTTTTTTTGTTTGTTTGTTTTTTGTTTTGTTTTGTTTTTTGAGACAGAGTCTTGTTACGCAGCCCTGGCTAACCTGGAACTCTCTATGTAGAGCAGGCTGGCCTTGAACTCATAGAGGTCCATCTGCTTCTGTTTCCCAAGTGCTAGAATGAAAGGTGTGAGCCCAATACCTGGCCAAGTCTCCATTCCTTTACAGCTCACATGTGCACCGAGCACATAAATCGTCCTCGCTTTCCCAGCTGAGCCGTGTGATGCTTTGCTGTCAGGAGGAAGGGCGTCACCGGGGCAGCCTTTAGGAGTTCACAGCCTCACCTCACTTCCAGGCTTTCCCCTCTGTTTCCTATGTGCTGTTGAGACAACAGCTTCAGCAGTTCGCTGCTCTGCCTCCCTTGCCTTGATGGACTCTGCCTCTGGAACGGTAAGCCAAAATAAACCCTTTCTTTCAGGAGTCGCTTTTAGTCGTGCTATTTTTATCACAGCAATAGGTAAGCAATACAGTAATTGTCGGTACAACAAAAGCCAGTACTACAAAAAATGTAAGACCTCACTGGACCCCGAAATAATATTGAGTGCGGAGCCTGTGAGTTAGGAGAAAGGCTTGGCTCCTGTGGTCTTCCTTCCCATAGAGTGGCTGTCATTCTAGGAAGCTCCTTTGATCCTCAGCCCACATCTTGCTCTCAGAGAAGCACTAACTAGACCCTACTTAACATTTCCTAATTGAAATTCTCCTAAGATAACTGGTCGCTTGAGTTTGCTGAGTCCTACTGGGCAAAGTTTGAGCCACACTGAACAAATCACCAGATCACACCTTTTGAAAACCCTGAAAATTTACCAGGGAGTCACTGTGATTGTTATTTGTTCTCTCTTGGCTTCCAAATCTCTCATTATAAGAAAGAGAAGCTGGTGTGGGTTTGCTGGGGAGAGTGATGGGCTAGAGAAACTACCCAGGTAAGCATGTTCTAGAGACTTGAGTTCGCTCATGTTTCAAAAGTTTCTTGCTAGTTTACACCATCCATGTTTTAAAGATAAGGCTTTATAAAAAACCATAGTAGCTAGCAAATGCTCTTAAACATCTAAAGTTCAGATTTATGAGCAATTTCAGCACTTATTTCAAAACATGTTCTCTAACTCCACAGAATACAGACTAATTATTTCAATATGAGATTAAAATAATCTTTCAATTTCATCTCCTTCTGCAAAGATATCTTGGGAACCTGAGGCAGGAGAAGAGAGAATTTGTGGGTAGTCTGAGCTATATAATGAGTTCAAGGCCAGCCTGGAATACACCGCAAGACACTATCTCAAAAAGTCTAAGGGGGGCGCGGGGAGAGAACACCTAGCTTCTCTCCATGAATAAGCATTGGGTAAAGTGTCAGAGAATCTCACCTTCTCAGCAGGAACTTGATAATGTCTTATCTTTATAGTTTTGCATGGATCCGTATTGAAGGAGCACCCACCTTTCAGGAGCTGACTGTCTAGAAGAAGAAAGAGGGAAACAAATACAAGATACGTCAACAGTGAGAAACAGCAGAACTTTAAGGCTGAATACCACAGAATTCCAGGGCAGGAAAAGGAGAGACACAGGCAAGCTTAAAGATGAAAATGTTAGTGACAGAGGCTAAAGTTAGTGAGGTGGGCTTTGACACAATACTTATTCATAGAGAAGAGCTAGCTCTCTTTCTCTTTTTCTCTCTCTCCCACCCTCCCTCTCCTTTCTGCTCTCCTTTCCTGTCTTCACCCCTCTTTGGCTTTTTGAGATAGGATCTTGCTGTGTACCCCAGGCTAGCCTTGAACTCACTACATGGCTCAAACTAGCCTCAAATTCTCCATTCTCCTGCCTCAGTTTTCCAAGTATATCTTTATTTAAAAAAGATACCTTGCCATAAAGCGAGAAGGGATGCACTTGGTTCAGGATCAGCAATGACCGTGAGGCATGGGCTCATGCAAGTCAGTAGCAACACACACACATATGCTTGTGAGTGTGCACACACACACATGGCTTACACACACACACACACACGGCTCTCTCTCTCACACACACACACGACTCTCACACACACACACGGCTCTCTCTCTCTCTCTCTCTCTCTCTCTCTCACACACACACACACACACACACACACACACGGCTTCCAGGCATGTCAGAAACTCGCTCTCACAAACACACAGCCATGGATCGATCACTAGATATTTAGAAAATCCCGCAAATGTGAAAGAAGAGAAGGGAAGAAGCAGGGAAGAGAAAAGCAAGAAACAGAGAAAGGAAGGCTCAAGGTGCTAAAGAAGTGATCAGACCGGGAGAACATAGAAACAAGCAAAGTAGGAACAATAAACAGATAAATAGCAAGGTTCTTCAAAGGTTATTTTAAGAAAAATATTTTTAAAACAGTGAAGAAGTCATAGAAATTATGGTCTCAGGAATGAAAAGGAGTAGATGATCTGAAGGCAGTGTGGAAGAAAATTCTAAGAACTGTCTAGACAAACACATGAAC
>JAQHUG010000273.1:2668316-2678598 GCA_028555095.1 Dicrostonyx torquatus | reverse complement strand
ACAGGACTAGAAAAAGCCATCCTGAGTGAGGTAACCCAGACCCAGAAAAACAAATATAATATGCACTCACTCATATGTAGATAATAGACATAAAGCAAGCATTGCATCTCATTTCGGAATCATTTACAAAAATGTGTTTATAGCATAAATATTTGATTTTTTAAATAAAGATTATTTTAGGAGGTTTAATTGTAAATGAACTTCTGTTCCTCTACATTGTTTGAATAGTTTATCAAACATATTAGAAAATCAAAGACAAGTCCTATTTAGAAGGTAAAATGTATTACAAATAATTTATAATATGGCCCTTGCTTTTAAACCTAGACATCTAAGATGGAAACGTGAGCCAACAAGTTTAGTATAGTGAGGAGAGATTGTTGGAGAAAGAAACCACACAGAGGGTGGAGGATAACACCCAATGCTACAGTGTCCTCAGCAGTGTAAGAGGAAGCCCTGCACCCACAAAATAAAAGGTCATAAGAAGGGAACATGAAACTAGTAAGGCCAATCTTTTAGGAAAGAAAGCCATGATCCTCAAGAGAAAAACTGCAGGGAGAAAATATCAGCAACAGACAATAGAAAAATAACATGAGGGAATGAGAGAGTCAACATGGAGTGTCGAACAGCAAAAGAAAGAAAAGGGGAAATTATCAGCCAAATAATAGAAGACTCGTAGAAGGGACAGCTATGAATCTGAAGAATGAAGGGCCTCTGAGGTCCTAGCATAAGTAATGAAAAGTGCCCACATCTGGAAATTGTAGGCTACCAGCAATGAAGGGGAAAGTCCTAATCCTTTTCAAATGGGCAGGTCAGAGACCAGGTGCGCATGAACGACAGGGCATAAGAACACACTGGGCTTCTCCAAGGCTACTTCTCAGGAGCAGGAAGACAATGAAGCACTGAAAACGCTGCTCAGTTTATAAGCCAATAGCCAAATCACCCTTCAGGGGCTTGGAAGTGAAGGGGATAGTCCTAGCCTATCAGGCTAAGAGCCATACCCCGTCATTAGTTAATTATTCCACCCCTAATTAGCCGTTAGCCAATTACTAGGGGTTGGCCCATCAGACCCCAATTAGGTATTTAAGGACAGATTCACGTGGCAATGGCAATCGCTCTCTGCGGATCGCGGGTCTGCCGGCATCTTCGGAGGAGCACTGTCTGGTACTGTAATTCTGTGTGGATTCTTTTCCTATTAAACTGTATGTATTAAATATAGCTGGTTCGGGTTATACTTGGTTGAAACGCCTACATGGAAGGGCAGACAGAACCATTTTAATAGTTGTGGGATATAAAAATAATTACTGAATCCACCCTTTTCCTTCAGGGACTTTGTCTATCTGACTATACTCTCTACCCCCACCCCGACAGAAAAATAAGAAAGAAGAATATAAATGCTTCAAGGAAATGAAGGATCAATGTATCAATGTAGGAAAGAGACCCAGGGAGCTCCCAGGACCATGAACCTCCAAAACATCCCATCTGATGACAGCAAGAAGGCCTAGGACCCAGGAGAGAGCTTTTGAAAAGGAAGAATGCTGGGAATGAGAACTGACAGTGTATCAGAGGATGCCGGTGATGGCGATGGTACCAAGAGCATTAGAGCACATCAGAGGATGCCGGTGACGGCGATGGCACCCAGAGCGTTAGAGCACATCAGAGGATGTCGGTGACGGTGATGGTACCCGGAGCGTTAGAGCACATCAGAGGATGTCGGTGACGGTGATGGTACCCACGGTGATGGTACCCAGAGCGTTAGAGCACATCAGAGGATGCTGGTGATGGTGATGGTACCCAGAGCGTTAGAGCACATCAGAGGATGCTGGTGATGGCGATGGTACCCAGAGCATTAGAGCACATCAGAGGGTGCCGGTGACGGCAATGGTACCGAGATCGTTAGAGACTTTGGAAAAAGAGATTGATGGGCAGAGAAAGCAAAGTCAATGATAGCCAGGAAATGTGAAGCTCCTGAGAGAGAGGAAAGCTGACTGTGGCGGGTGACTTGGCACCAGCAGCATGGGCAGTCATAGATGTGTAAGCCCTGAAGTACTGGTCTAAACCCAAGTGGTCAGAAACTGGAAGATGGAAAGAGCTAAGTCTCCACCATACTAAGTAGTCCCAGGACAGTAGGTGAAACTGACAACAGAGTGAGCAGCCAGCATTTAGATGGAAATACACAGCCAATCCAGAGGTTACCAAGGGAAGTTGAAAGAACACAGCCTCATGGTTGAGCAGAATCCTCTTCATGCAAAGTTTTGGGCTCTTTGTCTAAAAAGTCCCATAATTCCAATTACGAACCTATTTCTGCACTCTTGAAGTAGATGGCTATGTCTTCATTTGAACTACTACCAATAGATAAGTTCCTCCCAACCCATCCTTCCACGGCAGGCCTGCCAAGTCCTTCACACTGAGATAAACAGGGTTGCACACTCACTTGCAAAAGGTCATGTTTCCTTCTCCTCCCTAGGCAGGAGAAGGGACTCAGGATTTCTCAGCGCAGTTGGCAGGATGGTGGCTTACTTGGTGGTCGAGTCTGGGGGATGGGTTGGGAAAAAGCATAAATTAGATAGAAGTCATTGTTAAAATATGATCCTTTGTGTTGGTTGGGCTTGACACTTATTACTTCCTAAAAAAAATACTGAATTAATAAGCAAGTGAACAACAATAATAATACCAGTTATGATAATGTGCCCAAACCAATGGTTATCGACACATCTCTCCCTGAAGCCCAAATAGAGAGGGCGGAAAGGCCCATTATCCTGCTGAGTGAAGGACACAGCAGGTAACACATTTGCCCATACACTGAAAATCATCCTGAACTAAAAGTTTATTAAGCGCCCTCTGGGGGCAAGGCATTGGGCAGGTGCTAAGCTACAGTAACTGAGAGAAAGAGCTTGAGGCCTTTGAATATTTGGGATAGCATCTTATCCATCAGAATTTAGAAATAACACTAGCATATATGGACCATTTCCAAATATTTTTCCTCTTTTATTTATTACATTATAAATAATACCAATCAAAATTCCCACTTCCTCCCCTCCTCACACTTTCCTCCCGCTCCCCCCACCACACCCTCTCTCCCATCCCCCTCCACTCCTAAGAGAGGGCAAGGCACCCTGCCCTGTGGGAAGTCCAGGGCCCTCCCCACTACATCAGGCTTAGGAAGAGAATAGGATCCCAAAAAGCCAGTGCATACAATAGAGACAAATCCCAGTGCCATTATCATTGGCCCCTCAGTCTGCTCCAATTGTCAGCCACATTCAGAGGGTCCGGTTTGATCCCATGCTCATTCATTCCCAGTCCAGCTGGAGTTGGTGAGCTCCCATTAGCTCAGGCACACTGTCTCAGTGGGTGGACCAACCCCTCGTGGTCCTGACTTCATCCCAAATATTTTTAAACCATGCTCAGTTTATTGGGCATGGTGGCTCACACCTTTGATTCCAGAATTTGGGAAGCAGGTGCAGGTAGATCTGTGAGTTCAAGGCTGGCCTGGTCTACATAGTAAGCTCTGGGCCGGCCAGAACTACATAGCAAGACCTTGTCTCAAAACCAAACAAGAACACAGGAATGTGTAGAGTGGCTGCCACCCACAAGCAGTTGTCAAGCAAACATGAAAGGTAACTGTACAATCCCCAGGTTTTGCAGGCCCCATGGAGAATAAAAAGACGGTTGAGCCCCACTTTGTCATAACGGGTCTGATATGTGTGTGCTTATCCTGTTTTATGCATGATAGTTAAGATTAAAGATTCAAGGACTGTGCGGTGGTAGTGCACATCTTTAATCCCAGCACAAGGGAGGCAGAGGCAAGAGGATCTCTGTGATCTATAGAGGGAGTTCCAGGACAGCCAAGGCTATACAAAGAAACCCATCTCTAGAAACCAAAACCAAAATTTAAAAAAAAAAATGTTAAAGATTCAAAAGATCACAGATACAGTTAGAGCATAACTAAATTCTAAAAAACACAATGAAACAAAACACACACTCGTCCATTATTTCTTGTCTTCCTGTATTTTGTAATTGTAATTCCTGTATTTTTTTCTAGAGTTTCTCTCCAGAGAGAAACTATCTCGAGTTTTCTCCCGAAAATAGCTCTTGGTGTCTCAGAGATAAAACACACTTTTAACCCACAGAGACTGGGGTTAACAGTTCCCACGCCTCACAGACCACAGACCCAGGGGCCCCCAGAGCCAGCAGGGTCCTACTCCTGGGCAGACTGAGACCAGTCCAAGGTGTGGAGTCCATACGAGCCCTGCCGCTACACCTTTGCCAAGGGCTGAGAAGCACAGCTTCAGGCTCTTGTCCAGAAGAATCAGAGGGAAGAGGAGAAGGAATAACTCCCTCCGTTAGTATTTCTATGGAACACTCTGCCCAGCCTTTCATACGGACTTTTAGCACATTAACCAACAAAACGAATCCTCGCTACAAATCTAATTTATGTAGCAGCAGTTCATTTGAAAGATTAAAAAAAAAAAAGTGAAGGTCAGAGAGGTTAAGTAACTAATTTAACATCACACAGTTAAAAGTGATGGAACTATAATTGGCTCAAGCAATCTTGTTTCAGCGTCTTCAAACCAAAGAAACTGGGTATTTCCTCCCAGGCCTTGGATGGCGATGGATAACTCTGGGAGACAAAAGAGGAACAGATGAGCCCAAGCCTGGAGGCCACTCATCAACAGGAAGTAAGTCAGAAGTGCAAGCCAAAGACTGTTTGTCTTGTAACTGGAGCCTTCCTGGTTATCTATAGACAGAGAACATTGGAACGTTGTGCCAAATGGCTCCCATCAGAGAGCATAAGTGGCGTTTGCGGACCCCGCTGCTGCTCCTGGGTAACTCGGTGCAGGCTAACAAAAGGCAACTAGGAGGGATTACAACATGTAATTGATGGTGCGGAGAACAGGACAGGTTTTCCCAGCTCCACAGAGAGCTGAGATGTCTGGGGCAAGGGGTGGCTGGGCCCCCAAGGGGCCTGAGGACGCCTGACAGGACAGGGTGCAGGACCAGAGTAGAAGGTCTTCTCATAAGCAGGAGCTGTTGGAGCGTAAATAAATAGCAAGCAGAGGGGAAGCAGAAAGAGCTGGTATTAGCCAAAGCCAAAGAAATCCACAAAAGGAAGGCCAGTCGCGCTAACAGTAAGCGTCCTGATAGCTAGGCCGTATGTAATGTCCTGGCTCAGCCAAACTATCTGCTTCCTGAAGTGTGCTATGGTCCGCTATCCCTCACTCTTTCCCTTGTAGGTTCCTAAGGTCAAACATTCTTCGTGAGAAGATATGTGTGAAAAAGACTTTATTTGACAACTACTAAATGTGAAATGGCTTTTAGAATAAATTATAGTTCAAGAAGTAAATAGGTATCTATAGGTGATTTAGGCTAAATAGTGGCTAGTGTTTTTATAATACGTCTAAGAAATTTAAACTGACTGAAAGATAAAAAAAAAAAAAATACCATGCTAGTTCCTGGTCTGAGTTTGGTTTTTGCTGCTTTGTTTGTTTGTTTTTGTTTTGTTTTGCTTTAATCCAGCAGTAGGTATGTGGTCTGTCCTCAGTTTCTCTAACTACATATAGTGCTATTGTTTGCATAAAGACACCCAGCCTCCTTCTACTCCCAGCCCGGGAGGACCAGCATAATCAGTGGGGTTTCCAGTAGTGATGATGGATTTGCTCCAATCCTCCCTCACCCTTCCTCCCATTTCAGTCCGTGATGAATGGACACCATTACAAGATGGCGGCCGAGGTGAGGCCGGCAGCCTAGGGAGCTCACCCCCACAAGGGAATCAAATGCTGGTCTTTGGCCTCTTTTGTGTGATGCTTGAACCCACTGAACCAATCAGCCCGAGAAAAATAAGGATGCCTGTCACTGCCAAACTGGAGTGCTCTGAGAATATATTAACCAAAATCGGGGGTGGGAAGGAGCTTTGTCTCCACAGGAAAGTGGTGATTCAAATACCAACTAATGTTACTGTAAGTCAGGAACAGAGGCAGCACGATAAAAGTTGATGCCCTTAGTCAACAACTGGCTGGAGACTACATGTGTCTACAAAATGAGCTTCATAAAATTATGCTTATTTTAGAAACATCAATACTAAGCCAGCAGTAACAGAAAGTGATCGTCCCCTTGGTTTAAGCACTGCTTGGATATGCATTTATCCAGCCAAGCAATAATTACGCAAACTCTGTCTTCAGTTTCCCCCAAGTTCAAGTATATAGCGCTGAGCACACCACAAGTCTCACAAAGCAGCCCAGCTCTAAGTGTGCCATAATCGCTCATTTCCTGGCCATTAATTCAGACATCGTGCAATCACTCAAAGGCATCCATTTCCCTTTGCTGCTATTTTGGGGACCGCTGTCCTCTTGTCATCCCTGCCTCAGACCCCTGACTTAGTCATCTTTTAATTAGAGCCAGCAAGAGCGCTAGGCGGAGTCGGCCTGCTGCGGGCCATCCATCACATGGCTCTCTCTGCTCCTTGGCCCTCTGGGAGGACAGTTTATAAACAGGGACATCTTGGGGACTGAGATAGCTGTTTAAGGAAACGGGAGAACAAATGGTGACCATTTTGTAAGCTGCTTCTGTGAGATTATAAACCGGTGGAGAGCTGGAGCCTGACACTCATTAGGTTAAGAATCCAAAGACACTTTACCCCTGATGACTTTTCTGGAGGATGTTTTATCTGAGCTTGGTCTCAAACCAGTGGGTGCCCTAGCTGAAAGTCGCCTAAGGCATTAGCTAACATGCGAATAACCTGGCAGACAGTTGATTTGAGATGGATCTGCTGTTCAGCTGAACCCTTCTGTGCTCTTCAACAGAGGCAGCCCCTCCCGGTCCTTGAACCTAAAACACGAAAGCCAACTCAAAGCTGGAAACTCAGCGTTGCTGTAGGAAGCACACAGGGTATTGCTAGTCAGTATTATCTTCCTAGTAACTGGTTTATATCCACTGAGCACCACGCCTATTGGCCCAGAGAAATTATATAGAAGGCCCAAAGTTCTATTAGACAGTGATTCAAATCCACACCCCTGTGCCAGGCCGGCACACGGGCTGTTTACTGGGGTTATGGAAGTGTAGCTCCTGGGCACAGTTGAAGAAGGGCTTGAACCCGAGGCAGTTGTGCCGGGGAGATTCTAGGTTAGCTGGTTTACGGAAGACACACTGCAAATGAAGGTAGATGCCACTGAGCTCCTCCACTCAGCAGCTATGTGACCAGGGCCGTTTACTTAAACCATTTGCTTCTTGGTTTTATAAATACCTTCATCTGTTTCTCTCCAGTTCTTCTCAGTCCCCTACAATGAAATGAAAAGAATACTTTGCATACTTGTGTCTTAAAATATGAAAACATCAGAAGCCTTTCCCCATATAGTATAATAAGCATCCCTCTGTGTCCACAGGTTTCCTGATGAAAATATTCATTAAAAGAACAAAACAACTGGTCAGCACAGACCTTCTTCTTGTTAATACGGTTAGCGATACAGCAGAACAGCCATTGATACTGGGCCTACGTCGTAGAGTAAGGTGATTAGCACATACAGGAGCACGAGAATGCGTGCAGGTTATGGGCAAACACTCCACCATTTTACACAGCATCCTATTGACCTGTAGGCAAGTCTATGGGGGCATTTTTTAACTTAATAATTGATATGGGAGGACCCAGCCTTCTGTGGGTGATGCCATCCCTGTGCAGGGACCCTGACTTGTATAAACTTGAGCAAACCGTGAGAACAAGACAGTAAACAGCATGGCTGCATGGCCTCTGCTTCAGTTCCTGCCCTGGTGTCCCAACACGAAGGACTGTAGACTGTAAGAGGAAATAAACCCTTTCTTGCTCAAGGTTGTTTTTGGTCAGTGTTTTCGCAACAGCAGACGGCAAATGAAAACAGACATAAAAGGGGAAGAACAAAAAGGAAGTAGAAATCAATATTTTTCCTGTGTTTCCACAGATATTAGGATCAGGATCCTCGGGTGATTTCTGAGTGAGTTGCAAGAGAGCACATAGACAAGGTCTCTAGTTATAGTGGAGACAGGATGCCCAAACCATGGAGCAAGGACAGGAGGGGGTCACAGAAGAATCCCTCCGAGCTCTGCTTTTATGTACCAGGTTGGAAGGTGAGTCTTAGCATTTAAGAACAGTCACACAAATACCTACAAGGCTCCAGGATCCGGGTTTTCAGATCTGCTTTTGTTCAAGGGCTTTCTTTGTAGACATGGCCCGGGTACATTCCTGCAAGCAAAGACGTGCTTAAATGCTGAAGGTCACCAGAAAATATAATAACACACATTGTTTCCCTCAATAGCATGCACGGAACGCTGGCCAGGTGCCAAGGGCCATGCATGCTGCTGGAGATGCAAAGCTTGTAGCCCAGCAGAGTGACAGACACATGAATGGAATTCGTGAATTCTCTCTAGAGGTAATGGCATGATGCTGTGCGGGAAAAGGCACCTACCCTTGACCGAAGACCTTGTGTTGGCTAAAATAAGTGATGGAAACATTCTGGATATGAATGGACTGAGATTTGGTGGCCCAGATGGAACACCAGGTCTGTAGGAATCCGTGCGGTGTTACCAAGCTGTTCTGTGTGATCAGAATGTAGATACAGAGACGTGGTATCTGGAAGGAGAAGGGAGAGGTATAGACTAACCTTTACATGTTGTCTTGGTTACTTTACTGCCACTGTCCTCAAACGACCCAGGCAACTTATAGAGGAAGAGTTTATTTGGGCTTTACAGACCCAGAAGGATAGGAGTCTGTCACCCTTATTGCAGGGAGCATGACAGCAGGCCGGCCACCATGGCTGGAGTAGTTGACAGCTTAGGTCTCTAGACAGAAACCCGAGAGAGCACTAGGAATGGCCTGGACTTTTGCAAACCTTAAGTCTGCCCCCTGTGACACAAGGTCATACATCCTCCAACAAGGTCATACCTCCTAATCCTCCCCCAAACAACCGCCCAAGTACACACTTGTCTGAGACCTTTAGGAGACATCTCATTCAAAGCGCTGTACCTCTCCTGGGCACCTCAGCACAGCTGTATTTGGAAAAGGGGTTACTACTGGGGTCCACATTGAATGTCTACGTTTGCCAGAAGCTTAGACAAAAGGCAACTAAAATGTTCTGATGAGTAAAATGCTTTTTAAGAAAGAAAAACAAACAAACAAGCAAAAAGATTTGGCTCATCATCTCCTAATGATGATGAAAATAGGAAATGAACCAATACCTATGACATTTAGACAAGAGAGAACTCGAGAAATATAATGTGCTTCTTATCAAACCCCAGGGATTGAATACTAGGTGGTACCAGGTCAATGAGGGCATTCTAGACATTAATCCCATCAAAAACAGTGTCTTCTAAATGTGGCATTCAGAGGATTCCTTGTCAGGTTTGCTGCAGTGGTTTGGATGAGAATGGTCCCCACAGGCTCATACTGATGGCTGTTTGCTCCCCAGTTAGAGAAACTGTTTGGGAAGGATTAGGAGGTGTGGCCTTGTTACAGTGGGTGTGGCCTTGCTGGAGAAAGTGTGTCATATGGGGTGGGCTTTGAGGTTTCAAAAGTCCACAGGAAGCCCCGTCTCTCTCTCTCTGCCTGGAACTTCCAGATGGGATGTGAACCCTCAGCTGCTCCTCTAGAACAGCACCCACCTGCCTGCCATCACACTCCCTAGCCGTAATGGCCATGGACCAACCCTCTGTAACTGTAAGTGAGCCCCCGATTAAAGACCTCCTTCTGTAAGTTACCTTGCTCATGCTGTCTCCTCACGGCAGCGAAAGAGTAACTAAGACATTTAATAAACACAAAGATCCCCAGGCCTCACCCCACTCCCTCACCGCCCCACCTCACTCTTCTGTGGGCTTCTTCTATTACGCTTTCCAAAAGAACGCCTGGGATCTGCACTTTGGCATGTGTCTGAGATGTTTCTTACACTTTAACAAGTGTGTGAAATGCTACTCTAAGAGCGTAAGCTGGAGGCTCCTAGGGTCAACAATATCAAGGGCACAGTTGTCCCACTCACCAATCACGCTGGCACATGCCAACTGTCAGACCCCCATGAAAGCCTGGAGCCCCTTGCCTGGCAGCACTCATCAAATCAATAAGATGGGCTATCATAAAGCTACCCCAGACCCTATCAGTCTTCCCAGCCTCACTAGGGTATAGAAACCTAAAATGTCCATTTAGTGTTTGATGGTGGCCAACTCAGCATTATAAGAAATTGTAAAAACTTCAGCCTCCTTCAAAATCACTCCCTTTTGTTTCTAATGGCAGGAAGAAATCCATTCAAGATCACTCTCTCTCCCTCCCTCT
>JAQHUG010000273.1:2653376-2667561 GCA_028555095.1 Dicrostonyx torquatus | reverse complement strand
CCAAGCATCCTGTAGGTAGCCACACCCTGGGTCAAATCTCCTGTCAAAACCTTGAAGGAGCAAGAATAAGCCTGATTCCTCTGACCTTTGGTCCAGGTGGGGTGAGTTCGCTTCTGTGGGCACCCATGAGGCGTTGGCATGGTGACACACACAGCTATAATCACAGCACTCAGAAGGCTGACGAAGGAAGATCAGAAGTTCAGTGCCAGATTCTGTCTCAAATTCTTAAAAAATCAAAATAGTTTAGAAATCATTTGTTGATTCATGAAGAACAATTAATTAAGGGAGGTGCCACACGATAGTTGTAGCTCTTATCATCCGCTACCAAATGTCCTCTTTCCTCCCTAGACTCACTCCATCATGAACAGCCAGAGGAAGGACCTGAGACTTGCATTCCGGTCCCATCTTTAACTTACTGAGGGCTTCGCACTATGAGGCAGCCTCCCATAAAAGGTATGATTCCCGCCTACTTGTCAAACAATAGATTTCCCATTCTCAAGGACCATTTTAGATAGCATCTAAAAGACCTATCTAGAGAGCAGGAATTGTCTTACTAAATTTCAGTGCGGTGACATTTGAAATACTTAAAGTCAGAATCAATAAAATTACGGGTTTTCAGCATCCTAGGAACCATTGTAAGTTCCAAAGAAGGAAAATGCTTTTCCTAGGATTTGCATAAGTCAGCCAACATCTGGAAAGCATATGCAGCTTAATGACTACGGTGCACAGACACTTCAAAAATCCACTTGCATTTCAATGGTTCATAATTAGTGGATGTGGGCCAAGTAAGAGCTCACTTAACTATATTAGAAGCATAACTGTCTCTTGAGCCCATACAAAACTCCTAAGGTTAAAAACCAGGATATGATTTTTTTTAGTAGTCTGAGGGAAATTTTATATCTTGCTTTTTGGTAGCTTCACCACTATGAAAACCTTCAACAAAAGTCAGAGAAAAGATCAAAAACCACTCAAATGACAGACGGTGATTTTGTCACCCAGTAACATCTACCATCAGAAATAGCTGGGAGTGAAATATCTGGATGCAAGAGATGACCAAGACAGATCCTCTTGTGGGGGAAAAGAAAAAAATCACAGGCTAAACAAATTCATCAGAAAAAAATTACCGGTGATCTGGACCAGACCAGAATCAGCTTACTAAGGACAAGTGATTTCTTTGAATTCTTTGTTCTTATGTGGGAAAGAAGCCATCCCTAAGTGGAGACACTTCTATGCAGACATATAGGGAGTGCCCTTCTAGAAGACCCTTTTTCGAAATAAATGATGACACAACATTCTTGTGCATCTGGCATGTTTGTGGACCCTAGACACACATCAATTGCTAATTCTCATTTTCTCTTCAATCCACTGAATAGAGCTGAAATGCTCCTTCCAGTTAGACTCGGGCTAGATCTAAAGATCTGGCGTATGTTCTCATTACAATGAGCAATGCCGGAGAACAATGCCGTTCCTGGTGGCCCTGGCTACCCAGACAGAAGGGAGAGAAGTCTTTATAACAAGTTTCAAATTGAATCTTTGTATGAGTGAATTCAATTCCTTTGATGGAGACAGAATCGGACATCAAAATTCAATAAAAGGAACCTCTGCGCATAAAAACTCAGTAGTTGTGAAATATTTAACAAAAGCCAAGTATTGAATTTGGCCTTGGAATCTGCTCCGATTGTGACCTGTTGGAAGTGACATGGAGTGCCAGGATGTTAACTGAGCCAGAAAACAGGAGGTGGAGGTGAGATGAGCTTCTTTTGGACTGTGGGCAGGAGAAAGGCAAAGAGCCTGGGCGGGGGGAGTTATTCTCAGAACAATTCATCTTATTTAATTGTCCTGAGGGGCCTAAAGCTGCACAGGTAAGATCCGGCAAGGCTTCTAATCTACAGAACAATGTCTACAACGGCAAGGGGGATGTCCAGGTTTGGACTAACCTTAGACACACTTTCTTGCTAAACTTCACAGATAATTAAACATGAACAGTATTTAAAAGTTGTCCTTCAAAGACCCCAACTAGGTCTCCCAAATTTAGCAAGTAACACAAGAACATCTTCAGACTGGTAGGGGTGGTATTTTTACAGTAGCTACCTCAAATTTTTTAAAAGCTCACTTTTCTTAACAAAAATATTGAGATTAGGGGATATGCTAATTAGCTTGATTTAATCATTCCACTTTACATAACATGATGTCACTTTTGACTTTTTAAAAAAAAACTTTATTTTAATGTGTGCAATTGGTATGAAGATGTCAGATCTCCTGAAACTGGAGTTACAAACAGTTGTGAGCTGCCATGTGGGTGCTGGGAATTGAACCAGGGTCCTCTGGAAGAGCAGCCAGTGCTCTTAACCACTGAGTCATGTATATGTGTGTGTGTGTGTGTGTGTGTGTTATAATTTGTTTGTAAGAAGATTTCTATTTTACTCTGGGAGTTAGGAGAAATTGGGGCGACTATGATCAAAATAACATAGTATGAAATTCTCAAAGGCTTAATTTTCAAAATAGAAAATTGTTTTCAATACGAAAAGAATTATAGCTGGGCGGTGGTGGCACATGCCTTTAATCCCAGCACTTGGTAGGCAGAGGCAGGTGGATCTCTGTGAGTTCAAGGCCAGCCTGGTTTACAAAGTGAAGTCCAGGCAGCCAGAACTGTTACACAGAGAAACCTTATCTCAACAAAACAAAACAAGATTATAAAACAGAGATACATAGAATATCAGTTAAATTTGAATTTCGTGTGCATGGTTATATAATTTTGAGTTAGTACATTTGTGTAATATCTGAGACATGCTTATATTAAAAATATATTATTATTTATTTGAAATTCAGGTTGAACTGGGCTTCTTGCAATCCAGAAACACTATCAGCTCTCCACCTGCTGTCTACACCCGACTTCATAGATAAGAAACTAGATTCGAGCTAATTTATCTATTTGCTGTCACCTGGAGACGGTGCGCTTTCGCCAGCAGTAGGTCCCGCCCACAGAGAAAGCCTCAGTGGCTCCATAGTGGACCCTACATATGTGGTTATGCATTTGCATTTGCCTATTTCCCTTGAGTTAACAACAAAACCATTGCATTTTGGTGTGGCCTCTGCAAAGCAGCAAGCTCAGCCCTGTGCGAACTTGTGTGTCTTTCTACCGGGACTGCACTGACAGGACAGAGATCCGCACATCTGTCTAACAAACGGAGAAAAGACGCTGCTGCTGAGGCCCGGAGGCTGACAGGGGCAGATTTGGGGTGGTCACATTTGTTGTGCGTGGCTTGATATGTCGGCATAAATGTGTTTCAGAGTTTCACTCCCCACTAAAGGGTACATCTCAGAAAGACATGCAATACCGCACTTATTTTACTTTTTTTTGAAGGTAATCATAAAACTACAAATATTTTGGCCTAACGCAGACTATTTTCATAAATAGGTACATACAAAGGACACAGGACATCTCTGACTAAGCATTTATTTTAAAAGTTAATTTATAGTGAAAGCCCAACATAACTCAAGATTACATCCACATAATTTATTTCAAAATGCAAGGCTGTCTCTGAGGAAACTGTCTATTTATACCTATGACATTTCTTGTGTATTCTGAGGGTTGCTTTTTAAAATTATTATTCACAGAATCCTATTATTTCCTATTACACATCAGGCAATGAGCAACTGCTTCTAAGAAAACCTGAAACTTAAATTCTTTAAATTAGACATTACCCCACCCAGCCCCCACTCCTTGCCCCCGCCCCCACCCCCATGCTTATCTGGAAGCAAAAGGACATCCCCTGAGCTGCTTTCCTCATGGCCTGCCTGGTCATGCTGACACACAGCAGGTGCCAGGAATGAGCCAAGAGGCTCTGCTTGGCAAAGATTCACAGGCTGCGTAAGGAAACACGTTAACATTTTAGCTTGCGTTTCACACATCAATTTGAAGGGTTTATATCATTTGAATCTCAGAAAACTGAGATGGCTTGAGACTCCAGCTTGAAGGTCTCCACCTGGCTGAGGTTTTCTCTGCACCCAGGAAGACCACGGATCTTCCAGGATTGATTCAACTTTTCCAGCAATCTCCCCCTCAAAAGGAGCAAGGGTCCCAGCTGCTCCCTTCCCCAAACTGGTTTCAAATACCATTCTTTCAAAGAAAAAAGCGCACTCCTTTCTCTGTAACAGTCTAACTCCAAATAGAACAGCGTATTAAATGAAATGTAAGTTACTTTGCCCGTACAGTGATGAGAAAGCCAAGATCCCAGTGCCAGGACGCATTGTTGGTATTCTACAGAGAAGCATGACACCAATGCCTTAACAAGAGATGAAGCAGATGAGGAGACACTGGGGCTTACTAGTTAACCAGCCCAGCAGCTATGAGGTAAGCACTAGGGTGCTCCCAGCAAACGCGGAAACCCACTTCCACAAGCTTCCACAACTAGGAAGCAGGAATGCTAAGATTTGAACCCAGACCTGATTGATTGCAAAGGCTCAGACTCTGCCAATGCTTAGTGATTCTCCCAGCACTTTCCCCTGACTAGTCCAAGAGCAGGTGGCTTACAGCAGGCCATCACTGCCAGTGGCTAGCCGTTCTGTGCACGTAGGCCAGATGGGTCTTGTCTTTGAAGGGCGGCAGACAATCCTGCCCTTTTATGTGATGGGAAATGCAGAAATCGGAACAGGTCAGCTTCTTTAGAAACGGCATGGGGACACACAGAGTTAGGCTAGTACAGAACCAATAAGGTAATGCTGTTACTTGGGTTGTTACGTTCCCGCTTCTGTTCTCTGGGTTTTGCTCACTTGCTACGCTAAACATCAAGGTCGATGTCTCAGTCAGGTTCCCGCTTCTCAAATGACCTTCATCCCAATTACCCCTCCGTGCAACACCTGCTTCAAAAAAATTAACCTTCAAAATGCTCCTCAAATGGGACTTTTCTCTCTCGATCCCTATCTGCCAAGTAGCAAGTGCCTCCCGCTCATTTCCCAGTCTTGTCTACAGGTAACAAGTTGGTTATGAAGTTAATTTGAAATAACAAATGAACCAATAACAGCCAGGCAAACAAAGAGCTAAGTAACAAAGTCGCAAATATCAAATAGCAGGGCTTTGGTACCCCAATGAGCGGAACAATAAAACTATTAAGAAAGCCTGAATTAGACTCAACTGCATGGAAGAAACTTTGTATTTAATAAATATTTCAAATTTAGTATTTAATAAATATTTAAATCAGTGAGAGAAAAATTGACTTTTTAGTAAGAAGCATTAGGTTACCTGGAGAGTTATATGCCAGAAAGATAAAAGTAGATGCATTCTTCATAGCGCACACTAGAATATGTGCCAATTAAAAGATTTCAATGAACTCTTCTCTAAATGAAACTACACAAGAACTAGATGAAAATGGACGGCTTCCCCCACACTTTGGGTGGTTTCACTTATGAAGTGTTTACATCTGAAAATAAAGACACAAACACAGCGGGAAGTTAGCAACTTCTTTCATAGAGTTAATGTCCTGAGTTTTACACACACATAAGCATGTGTTTATAAATGATGTGGACACACAGTATGTGCCCATGCATGCACATACATAGAGGAAGAGAAACAGGGAGAGGAAGAGAGAGGAGGGAGCCCGTAAGATCATAGAAAAACGGGCTAACAAACAAAAGGCTCATAGTCCTGAGCCATCTGAAAAGATGCCCAAACTCGTAGTAAAGGAAGTGAGAAAAAGGCTTCTCGCTTCTGACAGTAAGACTCATCTTCCCACTTTAAACTACTTAGAAAATTTAACAAAGATAGAACACAACTTTTTTCTTTCAGTTAGATAACAATGAAAGTCACCAATGAGCTATGAGATTCAAATCACCCAAGTCCACTCGTTCAGCATTTCCATCGTCCCCTGTGAGTATAGTGTTTCATTGTGGTGTCCCTTTGCATGTTTACACTGGCGGTGACATTGGACATTTCTCACAGGCTTATTGCATGTCTTTTGTAAAGACACAGAGGGATCGCTGGGTGGTGGTGGCACACGCCTTTAATCCCAGCACTCGGGAGGCAGAGGCAGGCGGATCTCTGTGAGTTCGAGACCAGCCTGGTCTACAAGAGCTAGTTCCAGCACAGGCTCCAAAGCCACAGAGAAACCCTGTCTCTAAAAACAAAAAAACAAAAACAAACAACAACAAAAAAGACACAGAGGGGTTATGGAAATATGCTGTATGTGTTGATTTGGGTGACAGTCACACAGTTGTATATATTTCTATGAACCTGAATATTATACACTTCAAATTTACATTTATTAAATGTAATTTATTTCTAAAATTAAATTGAGATGTTATTTCTTATCTATGAGATAAATAAAAATCAAATCACTGGAACTCAGTTTCCAAAACGCCACATGGGGTCATTTCACTGAGTGTGAGAATCACAGAAATTGGGGGAACAGTAAGGGTTTCTGAAAGTACAACAACCAATAAATCAATTCAGATTCCAAAGTACAGGAGGTCACGGGGTTTGGGCAGTGCTGGACTGCACCAGGAGACGTCACTGTGGACTTTGTGAACACACAGCATGAGCACTCGGTACCACACACAACACCAGACCAGAAAACACCAACAGACACCCCCTGAAACCCTCCTTATAGAGTCACTAGGTTTAATTAAGGGAAGATCTTTTAATACTTTCCTAACGTTATTCCTCATGTGTGCTGACCAAGTCAATCTGTCTTAGGACTGTATTGTAATAGGAAGCTTAGATTTTAAAATGCTGTTTGGGTTGCTGATGTGTTTCATTTAGAGAAAAAACTTAATTTTGATGGGTGTTGACTTGGGTGTTGTAAGAAGGCTGCTAGTTAGTTCCCAGCTGCTCAGTTCTAAAATAACCACACAGAAACTATATTACTTAAACTGTATTATTTAAATCACTGCTTAGCTCATTAGCTCTAGCTTCTTATTGGCTAACTCTTACATATTAATTTAACTCGTTTCTATTAATCTGTGTATCACCATGAGGCTGTGGCTTACCAGCTAAAGTTCCAGCGTCTGTCTCCGGCGGGGTTACATGGCTTCTCTCTAACTCCTCCTTCTTTCTCTCAGCATTCAGTTTAGTTTTTTATTATTGCTGAAGCCAGGTGGTGGTGAGGGCAGGGAACTAATTCATTATACCACCCTCTGTATGGCTGGGTATGTTGACTTTTTTAAATAATAGTTTTTTTTAAGTATTTACTATGTGTAAACAATTGACAGAGAAAGAGAAATCTAGACCTGAACATGTGAGATCTACAAGTAGACGTTAAGAGGTCAGAGTTTGTGAAAGCCACAGCCTTAAAATTACAACTAACAGTGGAACAGACCTTTAATCCCAGTACATGGGAGGCAGAAGCAAGTAGGGGTCTGTAAGTTCGAGGCCAGCCTGGCCTAGTAAGTTCCAGGACAGTCAGGGCTACATAGAGGGACCCTGTCTCAAACAAACAAACAAACAAAAAAAAAGAATCACAACTAAAATTAAAAAGAAAACCCCCACAACTGATAGCATGAAAATAATATTTGACAATTCCTGTTGGTGAGAAAAAATAAGAACATTTGAGAGGCACAGGAGTCCCTGGAGCAGGAAGAAGAAACACTTAGACCTTGAGGAAGCAAGTGCTCAACTAGGGCCGGGGCAGAACAGGCACCTCCCTCCGGAAGGGGGGGCTATTGAGTAAGCACTAGCCAGGGGTGATAGGGTCTGAAGCTGGGAGGAAGCAGGGGGATGAAGACAAGGTGGTGACATCACAGGACAACGCTGAGCCGAGGAACAAGTCGCTAAAAAGTACTGACTGAGCATCTGGTACCCAACATGGTCTCGAAGGCCTAGTAGACTAATGAAAATGGAAAAGAACGGACTACAGCATAAATATGTTTATTAACAGAAATGAGTATGAAGGTGCCGGGCCAGAAAGGAAAAATGGAGTAGGTGGTAAGATCACTGATTTGGGGGAACTAACGCAAGGGCATGTTTAGAAAGGGCATGTGGGATTGGAGGCACTTGCCGGGCATCGGCTGGACAAGCTCGCTAGAAGGGTACGCTCAGAAGCGCAGCCCTGCAGCCAGCAAACTGGCAGCCACGCACAAAACAATGACTCTGTTAAGTTTGTTGGAAGAAATAAAAATTCTATCTTTTCAGTATAATGTTTGATTGTATTGGCATCTTCATCAAGTTTAAATTTTTGGTTTAAATTTTTCCTGAGTGCTAAGTATCCCAATTTAATGCTACTGTAAAGATTTTCTGAAATCATCTAAACTCAATGTCAAATCCCCTGATGTATCATTTAAGTGCACCGTTTAAGATAGGTTAAAATATCTGTCTGCAAATGCATGTCTTAGTGCACTTATCAAAATAACGATAATTATGATAGCGTACTGACTGTGGCTACCTGCCATACGAATAAATATTATTTCAAAGATGGAAATGCAATAAATCTTTCTTAAGGGCCATGTAATGAGAGACAGCAGATGCAGCTTTGTTGATATAACAGAGTGGAAGTAACTTTGCCAAATAAAACAAATCATATTTCTCTTGAAAATTTTGTACTTGAGCTCTGAATGCCATGTTTTAGAATTTATAGTTTTCTTATAAACTCTGGGAAATTGAGAAACTCTCTGCAAAGGTCATTTATCAACTGGTCCAAATATGTGCGATACACATATTTGCGAAGGCTCAGATGTACTGCAAACATTTGCTCCGTACGGTTACACTGTAAAACGCAGTTCTCAACACCAATTGGCATCAACCGCTCAATAAGTAAAACATGCCATATGGCATTAAGTTCATACAACAGAAACAGGGACAACACAGTCTGCTATCTGATCACTAGTCACAGCTACAGTCGTAGGCTGAGAACATACGCAGTGATGACACATACGAAACTAGAAGGAGATTACGACATTATCATTGGATATTTGCATACTAACTTTGTGAATTTATTAGAAAATAGAGTTAAGACATATCCTTGTGATGGACCATTTTCAATTCTGTACATTCTGGAGAGCTTGGTAAACAGGAAGTTAACAGTCCCATACATAACCTCACTGACCTGAGAAATGAACTAAAGTTGAGTGATGGTATTGATGGGGGAGGGGGTTTAATTCGGGCACCACAGCACAGAGATAGGAAACGAAAGAGACTGCCTCAAGACCCCCATTGCACGGAATGTGTGCTTTTGTTTTTATCTAAGCAATGTGCACGATACAGTACACGACTAAACACAATCCACTATGATTGGTGTTGCCGTGGATCTCCGAAGAACAAATCTGTAAAATCACGGCATGCGAGAGCTTTAACACAGCGATATAAAATGGCAGTGGCATGGTTCATATCTTCAACTGACAGACTGATGGTGATTATTGCAAGGACAATGCCCTGCATATGTCAAACGATTTGCAAATAATTTATGTCACCTTCCGTTCCATTATTGTTTTTGCAGAGGACATAAACTGTGTCACCAATATTAAACTGTCTGCAAAAAGAGCCGAGCTCAGCTTTCTCCTTTCTGAGAACACAGAGCCATCTGCACGCAGACAAACATGCATATGGCCATCATTTGTCCAACACCTTACACAGTGTGAAGGTTTTTTACTTGAAATGCCAACCTGTGTGGCAGATGATGTATGTGTTCCCTCAGTCCTGTGATTACCGGGCCCGTGCCGCTGTGCCGCGCTCTCCCCTCATCAGTTCCACAAGCCGCTCTCCTAGGTGAGTGAGGCATTTGCAGCAATATGGCTTCTGACACGCGGGGAGGTGGAAGCGTTCCGCTGTGAATATCTGACTCCAGATTTCGTTCCGATCAGGGTCAGCGTCTGACCCACAGAAATTAGTGCGGGTAGAGATTTAGGACTCAAAAACAGCAATTTGAAAACTGGAATGAATATATTTTGATAAAGGGGAAAGCTTGTTGGCCCTGCTTGACTGCTGAGCCAAATGCCTTCGAAATGACCCGCATTTTGTTCCTCTGAAAGGGAAGGTACCGGGCGTATTTGTTATCACCAGCTGCAAACAGAGCAGGCTACGGCGGCGCCTAGCAGGTGCCATTTATTTTAAGGGTTTGCTATTACTAGAGATCTGGTTCTTTCCTTTGATGTGCTGTGACAAGGGAGCACCTCTGCACACCACTGTAGTTCTGGGAATACGTCAACAGAATTTTCGTCTTTACGTGCCTCACGTTCCGCACTACCATGCACACACACGAGCGCGTGAACACACACACTAAATATTTTTGAGTTGTAAATATATTTAAACTGTTGACAGATTGCAAATTTCATTTTTCCTTTTAAGGAACACCTTGATTTTCCTTTTAAATCCAGACATTCAAATTGAACAAAGCCCAGCCTTTCTCCTCCCACATTATTGGTCTCCCATCTCCTTCAGGGTGGGAAAGGGAGGCAGCTAAGAATTAAAGATTGTCCCAAAGGAATCTGTATGGACAACAAATAAATTCCACACAATCATTTTTATGGGTGGAGTGTAAATTAATCTGAAACAGGTTGGATTTATTTTACTATGAAATTCACATGGACAAATGTGTCTCCCTCGATGAAGATGCGTGGTATTTGATTCGCATCCTCCACCACTGAACATTAAAAGCTTCCAAATATGAATTTTGAAGATTGATCCAAGTCGCTAGTCTTAATTCAAAAATAAGTTCTAAAACAAATCCAGCCCCTCCAGCTCTTGCCGCAGCGAACATGGCGGGAAATGCAGACACTTTGTGGGTGTTCAGCATGCTTAGAGTAAATGACAGCACAGTGCTCAGCCCTGAGCGGGACATCTTTACCACCCGCTCTATGGGACTGCTCGGGGAACACTGGGGAAGGGAGAACCGAAAAGATGCGCAATCTCTGAGCACAATACAGTCACTGCAAACCATCATCTCGCAGCAGCGTCAGCTGACTACACTGGACCTGCACCAGTCTAGCCTGTCAAACAGGCAAGCGTGATGGGGAGGGGCTCATGCGGTCCTACCCCTCTCTGACAAACTACTGGCAACTGATGGATTCTAGGGGAGGGGCAGTCATTGCTTTCAGTTGTAGAACAGTCCACCAGGCTCCAACGGATGGTTTCGGACACCCAGAACATCCTGGTTAAAAGCAGAGGGTCACAAGACAGAAGAAGAAGGCAGGGATGTAAAAGAAAAGAGGGGGATCTGTAGGGAAGAAGCGAGATAACAGGATGGGAGAGAGGTTAGAGAAAGGGAATGAGAGGAGGCTATCAACCTGCGAATGGAACACAGAAGGAGATGGAGGGAGACTAGGAGGGTCTGGAGGGAAGGAATGGAAGGGGGAAGCGATGCGATTATATTCTTAATAAATTTTATAAAAATAGAAAAAAGAATAAGCAACTCACTATATATGCATGAAATTGTCAACAAATTTAATTAAAAACACTTAAGTATTCTAAAAACAAACATCACATATAAGACCAGTTATGTTTTGGGATCCAGAGCCGTCAAAGGTGTCTTGGTGCTTCAACATTTCCGGAAACAACAGGTGATGGGTGGGTGTGGGCTGTAGCTAGACGGGAGGATGGCTGTCTGGCACACATAAAGAACTGAGTTCAATTAAGGCAGTTAACAAAATTTCCATCATTTGCCACTTGCGATGACCTGTTACTCTTTCAACTAACAGCAAGATGGGCAAAACAGAGCATACATAGGCTAGCAATAAACTCAGAAGAAAAATGAGCGTGATGGACTTGGGAATTTACATATAAGGAGTCTGTAAGATGTGGCCAGCAACTCCCTGGGATCTTACTCTGACAAGTTCAATTTACTTGTTATAAAATGAGCATTGTCAAGGCTCCGTTTCTAGACCTTTTGTTCTCTTACGGCCTTAATATACCAACCACGTGGTTATTGAACATCTCTTATGTTGCCAAAGAATCCTGGACAGTTTTCTTAGACTATGGAAATCAATGCTGTTTAAAACTGTCTAGTGGAGACTTCCCGTTCCATGTCCAACTCAACACACCCAAAACTGGTCTCCCAACTCCTAATCTCTAACACTGAGGCTCTGAGCACACTTTACTTCATCACATCCAATGACCTCTCTGTTAGCTTTTCCGTTCAGAATTTCCTCAAAACTTTTTCTTTACATCTTCCTAACTCAGGTACTTCGCTACACAAGCTTAATCAAATGACCACCATGTTTTTGGTTTTGTTTTGTTTTGTTTTTAAATCTCTTGGGTATGGGAGGCTTCAGGACAGTCAGTGCTGTTACACAGAGAAACAAAGACAGTGGTGGCTTTCGTATTTGTGATTTCCATCCTGGCAGTGTAACAGGAGACCAAATAAAGATATCCTTGACTACCCTTCTATTAAAGATACTCTCGATTTATTTTTAAAAATTAGTTACTTTAAGTACTATATATAATCCTCCTTATTAATCATTGTCAAAGGAGCTTAAAATAAAGTCACCCTTTTTCCTGGACTATTTCAGGAATAAAAATCACATTTGATACATTGTATTCAGATGAGGTATACATGGAGATGTTCTTTAACTACTATTAAGAAAAGTAGAAATGTGTTATTAACGTTCAGTAATTATCAGATACATTATAAACCTTTGACAAAAGTCCCAAATAAAAAGGAAATAGTTTATTCATATATATATATATATACATATATACACACACTACCTAAAAATATAAACATCACAAGATAATTTCTAATGCAACAATAAAGTTTAGCAGCTCAATCTGTCATGCAAGTTTATTTTCTTCTGGTTTGAAAATGGTATTTTTTTCAATACTTTTAATACTTGTTGAAATGCATTTTCTGAAAAGCAACCAATACAATCCTGTATGTATATGTATGTATGTATGTATGTATGTATGTATGCATATATATATATACACACATATATATATATATCCAGCCCTTAGCACATTTTCAAAGCCCGCTGTCTAGAACGTGTGAATAGCCCTCCCTGTCTCCCCAAAGCATCTGAAGTATGATCACTGCTTGCACACTTTTGCCTCATTCTTTCCAAGAGCCTACTTCTACCAACTGATTTTTCTACTGTTTTCCTTGTACTTCTTGCCTTTGCTCATTGGATTCCAGAGAGTGACTTTTACATTATTGGGTGCTAGAGATTTTTGTGTTCCTTAACTAATTCAAGGCTTTGTTTTAAAGTGTTACGTGAAATCTACTCCTTTCAAAGTTTTTCTCTTTAATCTTTCTTTAGTAGAGGCCTGATTTGGCCCTAACTGCCATGACCTGCACTGGTATAGGAGGGTCCTTCTATATTTCTATGTTTTCATTGGTTGAATAAAGAAACTGCCTTGGCCCTTTGATAGGGCAGCCCGTAGGTGGGCGGAGTAGATAGAATGGAAAGCTGTGAGAGGGAAGTGTGCTGACGCCATGATGTTCCTACCCAAGATGGATGTAGGTTAGACATGCCGGTAAGCCACAACACGTGGTGATACACTGATTATTAAATATGGGTTAGACTAATATGTATAAGAGGTTAAAACTAATGGGCCAGGCAGCATTGAAATAAATACAATTTTCATGTGCTTATTTCAGGTATAAGCTAGCTGCGGCGAGACACAGCCCTCCACACCTCATACAACAGTTTGGCGCCCACTTTGCCGGTTAAATCCACTTAAATACCTGAGAGGGCTTTAAAAGAACAGATTTTAACACAGTTTTTTCCTGTTTATGAATGGCGTGCCACAGAGAGATTTCCTGATTCAGCAAAAGCTGCGGTGGTTTTGGAATGGGGCTTCCTGGACTCTGCCGCCAGTACAAGTTCCGGCTACAAAGCATTTCAATGGCTTTTGTGGGACTAGATGCTTGTGTGCCCGCTCAGGGGCGGGAGTAAAGCAGCTGAGACCATGGCTCACTCTTCCTCCCTTAGGCTGTGGGATCAGGTCTACTGGAAACTGGCGGTTTTGAAATACCAGTTTATAGTCTGTGCCGCCAACATGACCTCTGGCTCCGGCAGGAGACAGACCGTTTTAATGGGCTTTTCTGAGTAAAATGCAACGACTTGCTTGCTTGATGACAATGTGGGCTCGCTGTGTGCACTGTGTGCCTGGAACTGTGTGGCTCAGAGGCGCAACTGACTCCAAGGCAGAAGCAGCTCCGTCAGTCATGCTGAACTGTGCTTGCTAATCTCAGGCTGGATCGTAATTACCATAATTATCATGATAACAGCACACTTAAGGTTTAGACTGGGCAGGAAACAG
>JAQHUG010000273.1:2630499-2643768 GCA_028555095.1 Dicrostonyx torquatus | reverse complement strand
TTACACAAGCCATCAAGATGGCTCAGCAGGTAAAGGCACTGGCTTCCTGATAATACAATCTCAATCCCTGGGCTCACATTGTAGGAAAGAACCGACTCCCAGAAGTTGTGCTTTGACTTCCACGCATGTGTCACAGTACACATGATCCCTGAACGAACACACACACACACACACACACACACACACGAAATAGTGAGCTTTAAACTGCTATTAAAGTATGAAACTCAAAGCCCTTTTTTTCTTTTTTTCTCAATTACTATTCTTGTTACAAAACATTTTCCTCTTTTTCATTTGGTTTCTTTTTTAAAAGTTTTTTCTCAATATCTCCAGTAGGTAAGTAACAACAAAAGTTGGTTTTAATTTTAGAAAGTAAAAGTAGGATACAAAGGAAAAGAGAAAGTATACGTGAGAGCCAAGGGTAGAATTCAAGGCTTCTAATTAGAATCTAATCTATGTATCATAAGCCAGTATCTTACTAGTTAAGAAACCATGTTTCATGAAAAAATGACTTCTACTACAGATAAATTTAAAAAAGTTTTGCCACAGCAAAATAAAAGTACAAGTTACCTTTTCCTAAATGTAGATTCTTCCCATCTAATACTGATTGAATGAAGGGCAGACAGACATGTGGTATACACCTGTAATCCTAGCACTTGGGAGGCTAAGCAACAGCGAGCAGAGGTTTGAGGTCAGCCTGAGCTACACAGCAAATTCCAGGACTACACAGTAATAGCCTTATCTCCAATAATTAAACAAAAAGAATAGACAAAATTAAAAATTTTATTAATTTTTAATTATAAAAATTAAAATATTCTTCAATCTAATTAGTAATAAAATTTATCTGCCTAAGTATCACATTAGGTAAAATTTTTGAATACTTACATCTTAAATACCAATTGAACATCAAAAGCATGTCTTCTGTTTTACAACTAAATTTCATTTTCTTTTGTAAGTTTAAAAACAACTTAACAAAAGTAGTATCTTTAATTTTTCTCTAAATCACATGCCTAAAGATCTCTAGTTATCAATGCATTGACAAGGACGTTAACTAAAAATTATTCTCCTGCCCACCCCAAGAGACAGCATGCATGTGCAACAAAAATCACTCACTGGTAAACAAGAATAATGCACTTCAAACAATGAAACATAGCCCCTCTCAACTTTAGCACTAGTAAGAATTCAATACCAAAAAGAACAAAGAACTACATAATACTAACATCTGGGTATCTTTGTGTTAGGGACTGAAGAATGGAAAGACAACATAGTTGTAGAAGCTCTAACTTCCAGGATTTGATGAATCCTGTAGGCTTTTCTTCGGAGATTAACAAGTCCCAATTTTTTTTTAAATTATAAACTGGATGGCCTATTGGCTCAGACTTCTTAACTAACTCTTACGTTTTAACCTATAAGTCTTGTCTGTGTTAGCCACATGGCTTGGTACCTTTTATCAGTGAGGCATTCTCATCTTGCTTCCTTTGTGTCCAGGTAATGACTGGAGACTGACATTTCCTCTTCCCAGAATTCTCCTATTCTGGTTGCCCCACCTATACTTCTTGCCTAGTTACTGGCCAATCAGTTTTATTAAATCAATACAAGTGACAAATCTTTACAGTGTATGAGACCACTGTCCCACAGTACTCCCCTCTTTTTTCTTTTCAAAACAAAAACTCTGAATCTAATCTCCTTTAACTTTTTTTTTGACCATTATACATAACAACTTGTAATCAATACTCTAAACAAAGACAAATAATCCAATTTTGGGGGATGTGGGCATGGTTTTCTAGGCAACTTGATGATTGGAGAACAAGTCCTAATTTTTAATTTCAAAGTAATTTTATATAACCTGAGATGTATATGTTCTACACATAGTTTTATATTATTTCTGTTACAAAATGAAATAATTGAAGTATTTCTAAATTGTCATATTCATTTTTAATATAAAGTATGTTTGGTAAGGCTACAGAAGATAATGTCTATGAAGAGTAGAAATCACAGCGAATAACACTTGTGGAAGACTTGTCTTTGACTCCCAGCACCCATGTTACAGCTCACAATCACCATTACCTCCAACTCAGGACTCTGGCCTCCTCACATGTACATAACCAATCATATACACAGAATTTAAAATAGAATAGAATACTTTTTTTAAATTACTGGAGCTGGAGAGATGGCTCAGTGGTTTAGAGCACTGGCTGCTCTTTCAAAGGACCTGGGTTTGGTTCCCAGCACCCACATCACAGCTTGTAACTGCCCTTAAACTCCAGCTCTATGGAATCCAATTCCCTCTTCTGGCTCTGCAGGAACTAGCCCTATCTACAGGCTCTGGATTTGATAATAGACCTTACAGACTCTTCTTCAAAAGAATAAAGCAATCTAGGAAGGTTCCTGACATCAACCTCAGGCTTCCACAGACACACACCTATCCAGCATGTACACCCATATACACATATACATATGGGAACACACACATGCATGCATACCATACACATAAAAGCACATGAAAAAGTATTATCAACCTAAAAAAGTGTTTCTAATAATAAGCCAAGAAAAAAATAGCCTTAAGAAAGTCATTGAGATGAAAATACTAATTTAAGCTCCCTATACTGACACATAATTGAACAATCACTTTCAAAATATGAAAATTATTAATTTTGCCAGGCAGTGATGACACATGCCTTTAATCACAGCACTCAGGAGACTGAGGCAGCTGGATCTCTGAGTTCAAAGTCAGTCTGGTCTACAGAATAAGTTCCAGGACAGTCAGGGATACACAGGAAACACTGTCTTGAACCTCCTTCCTAGTTATAATTTTTAATAAAGGAAAATCTTTGCCCTTTTAATGAACCTTTTTAATTAAAAATTATAATTAGCATTACATTTTTAAACTCTTGTTAACAGAATATTCATTACTCAATTTTATATTTTATATACATATATTTTATCTATACTCCTGTATTTATGTTTCATCCTTCTGACCGTACTCTGCTTGTTATTAATGACTCTCCTGCTCTTCAAGCACTGTGTACCACAGATCGGGGCTGGATGAGCAGCATATTTGTGTTGTTGGACTTGAAAGTTTAAGGTTTTAATACTCTGTACTTCTTACAGCACTTTATATCAAAATCTTTGTCAAATCATATAAAAATTGATTGATTTACATGACTGATCTTAAGAAAACTCAATGACAAGGACTAGACTTTAGAAATCTTAGCTCTATGTTAAGCAGCACTGTGCCTAACAGTCAAGAAGGGATAAATGTTTAATGAGTAAAAAAATGAATTTTAAAAATAAGTCTTTTCTATATATTTATATATTATATATACACATATATATATATATATATTTACTTACACACACACACAAAGTCCCCTGTAATGTATCTTGCTACTTGAAAATAAAATCTGTGGACAGAAAGCTGCAACATCAATGACATGACCACAGGGCTGGAGCCCTTTCCTGTACATAACAAGAGCAGCACAGCTGTCCCCACCAAGAAGAGCAGACTTACATGTCCTTCTTGAAAAAAGTAGCAGCTCTGTGATAAAAGACATTTGAAACCTCTATGTCATGCAAAGACATTCCCACAAGAATAAAACATCTTACTGCTTGTTGAAGAAGTAAGGCTGTGTTCCCAGTCTTTGGGAAAGGGCTTGACAGCACTGGTCTACATCTTCTAAGACCTACGCAGGCAGCAAACCAAAGAGAAAAGTAACAAAATTAGCAAAAAAAATAAAAAGTATGTAAGACTCTATCTCAGTTCATAACAAAAACAGACTCAGTTTAAATTTTTAAGACCACAGACCTTATATATGACATAAGTAATGTTTTTTATTTTAATGGGAATTAGTGAAAACCTATTAAATACAAGTAAATTTAAGTTACTGATAAAGATCACTATTTAACAAAAAGTTTTTCTCTCAAAATTTAATTCTCTAAACAATGTTTTCTTGAGACCATATATTAAATGATTTTGCTTACATTTTAAAGAATGAGGGGTGTCTACTCCATAAAAATGGTATGCTAGAAAGTGCTGGAGACTGACCTCACTTACTCTATCCAGTTACCTGCTAACCCCGGCTGTAGCACACATCAGTAAAATGTCTAGCTAGAAATCAGGGAGGAAAAAATGCCCCACAGCCCTGCGGTGGTACACGCCTATAATCCCAGCAGTTGGGAGGCAGAGGCAGAAGGATCTCTGTGAGTTTGAAGTCAGCCTGCTCTACAAAAGCTAGTTCCAGGTCAGGCTCCAAAGCTACAGAGAAACCCTGTCTTGAAAAACAAAACAAAACAAAAACAAAAAACAAAAAACCACCAGTTAGCTTAAATGACTGATGCTTAACCTCAAGACCTTGAAAATTACATTTTTTTTACAGTTTTAAATTTTTTTGTTACTTTAGTAAACTTAAGGCACCCCCTTGAAAGAAAACCAGTTAGGTACTGTATTTAATAAAGCCTCCTAAAGATCTGATGCTGCAGATCTATTTATTGACAAAAGATTGCCATAATATGCTGTTTAGAAGGAGAAAAAAATCAAGTTATAGAACAGCAGGCAAAATATGATCCCATTTGAGGACAGTATTACTTAGACATCTAGAAAATATTCTGCAAATGAAGAGGAGCAAGTCTGAGGTGGCAGGATCTCAGAAATTACTTGTCATTTAGGCCTCATAGGCATAGGCAACTTTCGTAAGAGAAATATAACTACGTCATGAGAAAGAATATCAAGTATTTTGCTGTTTACGTTACAATATTACACTGAGATTATTTTTTAAAGTAATACCATTTTAATGCATAGGAAAAGAAGCTTTTGTTAACTTCGATCTGTGCTGACCTGGTCCAGAGTCTTGTTACCCCATCCGATAGCTTTCATCTTACGTTTGACTTCCCACTGCTTCTGATAGGCCAAAATGTGGTTCAGGGGCCAAGGGTAAGGGGAGCCATACCTAGCATGAGTGATCTAAAGCAAAAAAACTTTGTGAAACACAGAATCCTTCCTAAAAAACAATGCATTTTTACAAACAGAATTCTAAAATGTATTCCCAGAGAGCATACATAAAGCAATCTAATATATATATATAGCTTACAACATAAAAAATTAAAATTTTAAACCATTCCCTTTAAAAATATATAAACTTTTATGTACTTTACAACCAGTTCTATCAAACAATGACACATGGCTTCCCTAAAATGTATGTGCAAGCAAAATTAAAGTAAGTGAAAAACTGTATCACTAATGGTATAAACCACAATGTTTCATTTATGAGCAGGGACTTGCGATTCTGAGCAAAAGTGTTTTCTCATTAAATTTTAATTAAGATAAATGCTGCAGAACCACTCACCTCCCCGACTGTAGCTTCATCACACCACTGGAGATACAGCTAGGAACAAAAGAAGAGTCACTGAAACTACCAAAAAGAAAAAGGTCACACTTATTTCTTGCCATAGTAATTCCTAATAAGACAACTTTGTAAATCAAATATATGAGCTTTTTTTTTCTTGGCTAATTCACTGAACAGAATTATCAAATTTATTGGCAGTCTTTACAGAAAACATTTCTTATGTACAGAACATATGTCTAATCAGTATTATATGAGTGTTTTTAAAGTAAACTGCGAAAGGCTAACGTGAAACAGTGAGTAGACAAGACTCTAAGAGAGACACCAGAGCTGCAGATATCCAGAAATTTGCTTATAGAAAATGGCCAGGTAATTCAGATGCCCCCCACCCCCTGAGCCTGAGTCCAGCTTCTCAATGGCTTTACGGTAGACCATAAGGAAAGTTTATATAAGAATGCAAATTATACAAGACTCTACTTTATTTCAAGCATTATAATCTTATACCTCTGCAGTCAACAGCATATTGTTGACTAATTCCATGTAAGCTTTCATTTCTGCTTTTTGGACTTCATCCAACCCATCACTAAGAGAATGGCCCTAAAGAGAATTTTAAAAAATTTTAAAAGAGCATCATATTAAATATAGAAAAATCTTTCAGTTAGCTTTCTATCACAAGTAATATAATATGTAAATGTCCAATGGATTAATTTCCAAAATACTTTCTCAAAAAAATTATTATGTATAAAAGTATACTTAATATTCAGTCACTACTAAGTAGTATTAATTTGTCATTATATACAAGTATTTTCAATAGACAAAATTACAGAATGAATTATTTCATAAAGGAGAAAACAAAATGGTTAGTAGTAAATCTTGTATTTTTGAGGCTTAAACCTTAAAAACAAAATAAATGCTAAACATGTGCTCCTTATGAAATGGGCAAAGATGGGGAAAATAGCTAACGACATGGGGACAAAGACAAAGTCCAAAGGAGCTATGGAGAGACATGAAATGAAATAGCCCTGAGTAAATCTGACGGTCTGTTCTAATTATTAGAAGATATATGTCAACGCATCCTAATAACACTTTCAGGAATTTATCTTTTTGTTTGCTTTGTTTGGGACAGGGTCTTAATATGTAGCCCTAGCTGGTCTGGAACTCACTCTGTAGACCAAGCTGGCCTCAAATTCACAGAGACCTGCCTGCCTCTGCCTTCACAGTGGTGGGACTAAAGGTGTACATCACCACGCCTGCCTCAGGAATTAATTTAATAAAACAAGTATACAGAGGTTTCTGCAAAAGAAAATTCACTTTAATACTTAAAATAGCAATACAAAAGGTCAATGTCCAAATGCCCATTTAAAAACTATATAATGCATGAAACACAACAGAAAACCATGTAACCATTTTTAAGATATGTATCTGTGTATAGTTATTAATATGGAATCATTTTAAAACTTATTGGTAATTTTCAAGGACAAAACAACACATAATAGTATGATCTGGTTTTCTATCTATATAAAGGTCTGCAAAAATGCTGCCCTAAAAATGAAAGTGCTGCTTTTTTGTTGTTGTTCTTACAGAATTTCTCTGTAGCTTTGGAGCCTGTCCTGGAACTAGCTCTTGTAGACCAGGCTGGCCTCGAACTCACAGAGATCGCCTGCCTCTGCCTCCCGAGTGCTGGGATTAAAGGCGTGCGCCACCACTGCCTGGCTAATAACAGTGTTTCTTAACAGTTAAAATCCAAATTAAACAAATGAACAGAACTACTGACTGTCAAGTAAGAAACTTAATAGTTTTGACTTCAAAACATATCCTATATCTATCTTCCTTCTCAAAGTTCTTAAGACAGAAATTCTCATTACCTTATATTAGAAAAAAAAATCAACCTACATTTTGCTATTGATTTATATTATGAAATAGCACCCAACTTATAGTTCAGAAATATTTTCTAATAATTTACATCAGCATTTCATTAAACTAGGTTCAAATCAATGAAAATGGTCAAATGCATTTTCTATTTTTTCCATTACCTTGGCTTTAACAAACTGGACTATCGGACCAAGTTCTGACACTACTTGATTTCCCACATGAATAAAAGGTACTTTTCCTGTTGAAAAGGAAAAAAGCTGTAAGAAAACAGTTTCAGTAAATTAAGGTTAGTGCTAGTAAAATAAATAAATAAATAAAAGTTAACAAGAAACTCATTTCTTTACTCATAAAGAAATGTTATAAAATTGTAATTTTCCAAATGACAGTCACAAGCATCTGCTAAAGTCTACAAATTTTATGCAATGATTGCCAATAAATTTTAAAATAAAAGGGCCAAGTATAGCAGCACATGCTGGAATCCCAGAACTCAGGAGGCCGAGGCAGGATTTGAAGATCAAACACAGCCCCGAAAGTAAAACTCACAGAAATCAAATTACTACAAAGCAAGGAGGGAAAGAACAAGCAGATTCATTTTTAGAGTTCTTGCCTAGATATATCAACTAGTCATCACGTTCTCATTTCAGAACACTAAATAAGATTAATAATTAATCACATGGCCCCAGCCAGGACACTAGTTCAAGATCACTGAAACTTCCAAAGAAATTTAACTGGGATTTCTCTTCAGGGTACAGCACAAAACCTAAATCTATACTGAAAAGTATTTTTGTTGTTGTTGGCGGGGTTTTTTGTTTTTGTTTGTTTGTTTTCTGAAACAGGGTCTCAGTATGTGCAGTCTTGGCTGACCTAAAACTCACTTTGTAGACCATGCTGGCTTCAAACGCCCAGAGATTCACCTGTCTCTGCCTCCTCAGTGCTGGGAAAGGTAGTCTTCAAATTTTTTCTTTTACGCTTTCTAATTTTAAATCTGATACACACTGAAGTCAATATTCTTAGTGAGTAATGATGATGAATAAATGGCTTGGACTCGAAGAATGTAACACCTTAGAGGGTGTTCTACTTTAAGTTATGATCCCAATACACAAGAGGAAAAAGAACAAAACAGTAAGCTTTTGAAAATGGTAACACTAAGAGACATAGCGCAACCCAGTGCCTGAACAGCATGAGGCCTTGGGTTCACACCTCAGTAGGGAGAGTAAGGGAGAGAGAGAAAAAGAAACTGGTGTCTTTAAATAAATGCCACATTAAAGAGTAATATTCCATTTTAATAAACATTAATGCTTAATACAACTATTAGAGATAAAGGAAAAAACAGTCTCTGAATAGCAAGCTAGTCCACTCCAAATGTGAAAGGATAATTTAGTTCAACCAGAGCTCACACTAACAGCAGGCTTCTGCCTACTACTATTCTGTTTATTCACTTCTAATACAGTCAGCCTGGGAGTAATGGATGAGGTGCCTGGCACCAATAAAAGCTTCATCTGCATCTATGGGATAACACTACAAAGAAAAGAGAGCCTTTGGGAACACAACACTCAAGAGATGTATTTTTATTTCCCTATTACCAATGGTGCATTCCTTTTACTGCTTTATAAAACTCAAAAAACAAACAAGCCAAACTGGATAAACATTAGGTTATATTGTTATTTGGTTTTAACTTGGGAAAAAACTTTATTAGAGTAAATATAGGTCATCTGAGATTTTGAAAAAAAACCTGTTTCATGCCTAGACTAATGGGTATTGTGAGATATGACATTTAAGATTTTATTTGATGTGTGAACATGCACACGTGCACACACATAAATAACAGTACCTACAGAAGCCAAAGGAATAGGAACTGGAGTTACAGGTGGCTGTGAGCCACCTGACATGGATGTTGAGAACTGAACTCAGGTCCTTCACCAGAGGTGCACATCTTAATCACTGAGTCACTTCTTCAGAATATTTCTCTTTTCCAATTTGTTTCAAACTCTTACAGAGGAGACTTTGTCTTCTTGCAAATACATTAAATCAGGGCTGAGCTGAAGACTAAGTGCTCGCTGTACAAGCATGAGGACTTCAGTTCAGATTCCAAGGACCCTCATAAAAGGCCAAGAGCTCTGTTACCTTAGCGCTAAATGAAGGGAACAGAAAGATACCAGGGGCTGGCTAGTCAGTCTGCCAAATGGTGAACTACTGGTTCAGAGAGATCTTATTTCAAAAGGGGCAGCTTATATAGGGATAGCCACGCCCCAGCCAATTCCCCTGCCATCAGGACCTCCTGAGGGTCTTGTGCTCAGAGCAGCTGTAGGCACTCAGATCAGGGGAAAACAAGTTGTTTACAAGAAATTCAGGATCTGGGGGGTTCACAGCTCCCAACACAGGCAGATACTGGCATGCCCAGATTTTTGTGTGAGTACTGAAGATTTGAACACTGGGCCTCATGCGTGCACTGTATGTAAAGAACCATCTCCCTAGCCCTATTTCTTTCTTTTTTTCTAAAGAAAGCAATAACATATTGTCAGGTAGCCCTGTATATTTAGGAACTGTCAGCTAGAAACTTAGATATCATCTTGTCTGAGTAGCTCATGTAAAGAAGTTAAGAGAAGTAGAACCTGCCCAAGGAAATAGTTAATAACTAGACAAAGGAACAGGATTAATGACTTCCTAACTTTTAGCCAGAATGTTTTCTAACTGTCCTATGTTCTGTTTCAGAAACCCATTACAAGCTGACTATGGTGGCGCATTCCTTTAATCCCAGCACCCAGAAGGCAGAGACAGGTGTCTTTATGAGTTCATGGCCAGCCTGGTCTACATATAGAGTGCCAGAACAGCCAAAGAAATATGGCAAGTGTGGTTGTTTGAATGAAAATGAGCTTTACTGGAGGAAGTGTGTCCCTGGGGGTGAGCTTTGAGGTTTCAGCTGGTCAAGTCATGCCTAGTGGCTCATGGCCTCTTCCTGCCACCTATATATCCAGACTTAGAACTCTCAGCTTCCTCTGCAGCACCATGTCTGCGTGGTACGACACCATGTCCTGCCATGATGATAATGGATAAATCTCTGAAACTGCAAGCCAGCCACAATAAATGTTTTCCTTTATAAGAGTTGCCATGGTCATGGTGTCTCTTCATAGCAACAGAAACCCTAAAACAGTGAGCCCTTATCTCAAGATAATTACAATATCAAGTAGGCATATTTTTAAGGAAATTTTGCACTTGTCACTCCCAATTATGATAAAGGAAATAGTAATTTGAGACAAGATGAAGTATAAATATCTTAGTAAAAAGGCCTGAGAGCATGGTAATAAATGTGAACATACTACATATTTCTATAATATTTTAGAGAAAGCTGTTTGCTTTTCAGAGTGTGTAAAATGAAGCTAATCCCTAAATATATAAGCACAACAACTTAAATATGTGACAAACTATATCACTTCTTGACACTTACCTTAACTTTAGTGTTAAATTACTAATCATTTTATAAGTAGGTGTGTTAGTTTGGATGTAATCGGCCTCCAAAAGCTCCTAGCGAATGGCATTTATTAGAAAGTGTGATTTTGTTGGTGTTGGTATGGCCTTCAAAGGGAGGAAGTGTATCACTGTGGTGGTGGGCTTTGAGGTCTCATATAAGCCATGTGCAGTGTCTCAGATAACTTCCTGCTGCCTGCTGATCAAGAAGTACCTCCTTCTCAGCTCCTCCAGCACCATGCCTGCATGCCATCATGTTCTACCATGCTGATAATGGACTACACCTCTGAAACTTAAGACACCCAATTAAATGTTTCCCTTTATAAGAGTTGCTATGAAAAAAAAAAAAAAAAATAAGAGTTGCTATGGTAACAGTGTCTCCTCACAGCAAGAGACAGTAGGTATATAATCAAATTCCTTATATGATAAAGAAAAGGACAGTGAAGATTCAATGTATTTCAACAGAATTCCATAGTTTACATTAGCATCTGAGCCAGTTAGTTTTGATGTCAACTTGTCACAAGCTAGAATCATATGAGATAAGAGAATCTCAACTAAGAAACTGAGTGCATAACAGTGGTTCTCAACCTTCCTAAACTGCAACCCTTTAACACAGTAGTTCTTCGTGTTGTGGCGATCAATAACCATAAAATTACTTTTGTTTCTACTTCATAACTGCAATTTTGTTATTTTTATGAATTGTAATGTAAATTACCTGTGTTTTCTGATGGTCTTTGGTGACCCCCGTGAAAGGGTTGTTTGATTTCCCACGAAAGGGGTCATGACACTCAGAGTTAAGACTACTCCGAAAGATCGGGCTACAGGCAAGCCTGTATGGCATTTTCTTAATTAGTGACTGATGGTGCAATTCCTGAGGGCTGGTGGTCCTATAAGAAAGCAGGCTGAGCAAGCTATGAGGAGGAGAAAGCTAGTAAGTAGTGCTCCTCCATGGTCTGCATCAGCTCCTGCCTCCAGGTTCCTGTCCAGTTTGAGTTACTACCTTGGTTTCCCTTAGTGGACTAAGATTCAGAACTATGTAAGCAAAATAAACGTTTTCATCCCCAAGTTGCTTCTGGACATGGTTTTTCATCACAGCAATAGCAACCTCTAAAAATCCAAACTATATTTGATTTCTAAGTCTAGAAAATTTTTCTTAGAAATGTTTTCTAAAAGTTTATTCAAAAATCTAATAAATGTACATATATACAGAATTTTCAGTATTATGGGGTGGGTATCTACAGATAGTCTAACAATTATTATCACCCTTAAAAACTTAAGGGTGAAAAGAAAATGCTGAACACAGCTAGTTGCTAAATAATCACCATATCAAAATGAAGAGACTGACAAATTTTTATATGCATAAAAAGATATATAGCATACCTACACTAATCAATTATACACAATAATTTATTCATGAAGGAATGATTCTGTGTAGTTATTGCTTTAGCAAAACCAAATGAAAATAATCTGTGACATTATATTTAACATTTAATTAGCTTTGAGATATTTGAATGAATTATTTGAATCTCAATGATTTAAGACTAGTTAGATCTACTGACATTTAACACACAAATCATACTGATCGATCATTAAATTCACTAACATGTAACAGATCACATCATTTAGAAGAGTAAAAGTGAAGCTTTACCAAAAGTACTTTAAAATACTAGAAAAAAGAAACTTGACAATTTAATTATTTCATGTGCTTTCTTCTACCTATTCTATAGGAAAGATAACTCAGAGATGCTAAAAAATTCATTAACATTAAAATTTGTTTTCAGATAAGGAAAGCCCTATATAAATAAGACTAGGGAAATCTGATATCACATATGTACTGAACATCTGTTAAAAATCTCACACCAGAAGTGAAATAAATAGACATAGGCCTTCATGATTAAGCTTATATCTGCTACTTTAAAAAAACAATTGGAAGTCTTCAAAGGGGGAAAAAACAAAACTAAGGATTTGACAACGGAGACTAGAAATATGGCCAGTGGTAAAGTACTGACCTAGCAGGTTCAAGGCCTTAGGTTCAATCCTCAGTACCAAAGAATAAACAGTGTTAACAGAAAACACACTTACCAGATGGAGACATGTATTCTGCATTTGCCCTACACACCACTTTGACAGGCAGATTACACATTTGCAGAAAGGCCTGTAAATAAAGAGAAATATAATAAACCTGATAAGAATACATGCATATTTGAAAAGAATTCTTCCTTCTTCATTTCTTTCCTAAATAGGCCATACAATAATACTCCACTGGAAAATGATGAGCAGTTTAAAGCTTCCAAACAAAATTATCGTTTTACTTAAAAAAAAAAAATCTGTCATTAGTAAATATACAAACTTAAGACAATTATATATACTTAAGAAAAATTAATTCACATTTACATTACTTTATGTAAGCAATATTACATATTGCTTTAACTTTCTTTAATGGATGACTAATGTCAAAATTTTATTAAGATATTAATAGTTTAATTTTTTTATTCACTGAAGGATTGCCATCTTTCTCGTCATACTGGAAAATTCAAAATGTTACTTCTGCTACTCAATGTTCTTTTCAGTAATCCTCAAAATCCTGACATGTGGG
>JAQHUG010000273.1:2592991-2613785 GCA_028555095.1 Dicrostonyx torquatus | reverse complement strand
GAGAAAAGACTTCCAGCTACACTGTTTACTGCACTAAAGGGGAACTCTGGGCTAAAGTCAGGATGCAGAAAGCATTAATAGTGAGACAGCATGTTAGCATTCAGGTCTTGAGTATGAGGCTTAGGAAGTATAACATCTGTATCTGATTGTGATGATTTGAACACGAATTGCCCCACACAAGCTCATGAGTTAAAAGGCTTGGTGAAGCTATTCTAAGAAATCCTACAAAGTTTAGTAGGTAGGGCCTGGTTAAAGGAAGTATATCATGGAGGATATGTCTTTGAAGGCCCATCTTCCTGACCCAGTCCATTGTTACCCTGCTACCTGGACACCAGCAAATGAGTAGCTCACTTTGCCCTGCATTCTCCAAAATAAGTGTCTTGCCTCCGGCCCAAAGAAATGGGGCCAACACACCAGGAATGGAAACCTCTGAAACCATAAATAAATCCTTTCTGCTTTGTTTTTTCCACAGGAATTCATCACAGCAACAAAGACCCTGGATGAAAACTACATAGTTAATATAAAATATCAAATAGAAAAATTTAAGTTTTAGGGTTTGTATCTGGGTAAGAATTGCACAGTTAATTTACAGGAATTTTCTTCTGTACATCAAAGGATTCTCTTGCATAGTACAAGATATACACTCTAACCCCACATGGCAGAGTGTTGTTTTAATTAACTCCTGCTGTGGAATAATCCTTCTGTACACTGTGAGTATGTATTACTCTCATTGGTTAATAAAAACCTGACAGGCCGGTAGCCAGGCAGAAAGTAAAGACAGGACAGCCAGACACAGAGGACTCTAGAAGGAGAAAGGACAGAATCAGAAGAGACCACCAAGTAAGCAGCCAGCCGCCAAGGAAGCAGGACATGTAGAAAATGAGGTAACAAGCCATGCACCACGTGGTGAAGTATAGATAAGAAATATGGGTTAATTTAAGTGTAAGAGTTAGCTAATAACAAGCCTGAGTTATCAGCCAGGCATTTATAAGTAATAGTAAGCCTCTGAGTAGTTATTTGGGAAAAGGCAGGCAGGAGAGAAAGGTCTGACTACAAACCACTTATTTCAAATTTCAGCATAAAATTCAAATATTCATGTACTCCTTTACAAGAAAAAGTCCTTCTCTTTCATGGTAAAAATCAGCTTTTTTAGACCAAGAAAATGCTGAGGGAGAAACATACATGAATCAGTAGAGAATAGGAGTCCCTGTCTACCTGCCCACTTAACACCAAGGTCCTTCTGTCCAACTAGATAGAATGTGCCAAATTTTTCCTGAACACTAAGGCTTGCTTTCATGAATTTGCTCAAATTGTTTCCCTTCAATGTTCCTCTTTATTGACAAAACCCAAACATCTTCAAAGCCAAGTCTGTCACATTACTTCTCTTTTATATGTACTGTCCATAAAGGTTTACCTTTACCTTATGTCATACGGTATTTCCTACCCTGTCTTACTGCGAAGTTAATATTGTACCTCTCAATTTCTTACAAATAAATTCTTAGATACAAAAGTTTTTCTGTAAGTCTGAAGTTATTTTCTAAAATCTTGGATTCTCAACTAATTCAAATAAATCACTGCAGTTATAATAATGCATGCTAAAGATAGTAAATTTGAGTTTATGAAGTTTTAATTTGTTGTCTAATTACCATTTAAAGCTAATTATTTGTTGTAAGAATTCCAAAGTAAAGCTACCTACTTTGGAAGCTAGAGAAATGGCTCAGTTGGTAAAGTGTTTGCTACTCAAGCATGAGAGCCTGAGTTTGACACCCAGCAACCACTGAAAAAGCTTGGTGCTCCAGTAATATGCTTGGAATCACGACGCTGGAAAGGCAGAGAGGAGATCCCTGGGCTTGCTGGCTGGCCAGTGAGCCAAATCAACAAGTTCTAAGCTCAGTGAGAGATCCTGTCTCAAAAATAAGGTAAAAGTACCTGATGTCAAGCACTGGCCTCACATATGTGCATGTGCATGTGTGTTAAACAAAATCATACAAAAAGCTACTGCTTGATTTTGGAGAAATTAATTCATTCTAAGAAAAGAAATTACTATATGCTTCAGTGGGTAAAAGCTGACATAAATTCAATCTCCAGGCATACATAGTATAAGGAGAAAACCGACTACCATGGGCAATTTCTGATTTCTCTGCTCATGTTATGGCACACCTCCCTACACACAGTCTCTCTCTAAATAAAACTGGGATATTATTTACATTTACTTCTAATTATTTATAAATTTTTAATTTATTTACATTTTTTCTAAGATTAAAAAACTATTTCATCTTTTTCATGCTAAAACAAAAACACTCCTGGTGGTCTACTCTAACTTACATTTTAAAAACCACAACTCCTGGGATGGGAGCTCAGTGCCTAGAGCTCCTGCTGCTCTTGCAGAGGACCAGGCTCCAGTTCCCAGCACCCACACAGCGGTTCACAATCACGGCTTGCAGCTCCTGTTCCAAGGGAGCTGATGCTCTCTTCTGACCTCTGCAGGCTCCAGGCACATACATAGTGCACAGACAAAAAACTCAGGCAAAAAAACTCATTTACATAATAAAAGAAACCTTAAATTCAAAACAATAGATTGCTATTGTACCAGTATTTGGGTAAATTTCCTTCAATTTTATTATTTTTATAAAGAATTATGTTTCTACTTTGTAAATATAAAAAAAGAACTAGAAATGAATCAAAGCCCTCTAAGTGCATATCCCAATTAACTCTACTGAAAACTTAATCAGTTCTTTACCAACTTTCTAATTTGCCCTAGTCAGTACCCTGATTTTTTCCTACTTTATCCAAATCTTCCTTTACCAACAGCGAAAGACACCTCTAGGTTTCCGTCTCTGGGGATAAAGGTGAGTATTTCTTAAACTTAAAATGAACCTTTCTCTATTCTTGCATCTATTTATGTTGAGGAAGACAAAACAAAATTAAAATAGGACATGCTCAAGGCAGGAGGCACATGTCAGGTTGAGGCAGGGGATATCTTAAGTACCAGGTTAGCATATACAGTATATAGACACTGTATCAATAAAAACAAAGTGATTTTTAAATTTTAAAAATTAAATTAAAGACAACTCTTAAATTTTTAAGTTAAAAAATAATGCATAAATTGCTAGCAATATATAATAAACTAACAAAACCAAACATAAATATTTGCTCAACATTATTTCAATTGTATTAAAGCTATACTTAAGTTTTATCAATAAATATATATAAATATAAATAATCAAAAATTAATATTTTTACTAGTAGTAAATACTACTGAAATGACTGGTAGCAAATAAATCCACATATGTATATCATAGGTCTCTTAGAGAATTTACATATTATTTGAATGTCCTCAATGTCAAGTTAAGTGATAAGTTGTTCTGGCGGCAGATGATTCTTCCATTCAAGGTTATTTTACACTATCAAAGTGATAACCTAATAAAAAAGTCTAGATTCCAAGGACCATTTCTTGAGCTAATCTAAGAGGGCAAGAGACAAGCTATGAAAAGAGATGCCCTCTGTCATTGGTCTCTCTTTTCTTATATTATGCATTTCTGATGCACAACATGACTCCTCTGGCATATGAACACAGGTGAAGACATAATTTGTAGAATAATAGGCACTAATATTACACACCGCTTCAATTCTGTCATTTTTCCAATCCATCAAATTGATTAATGCTATAATAACTCCTCACAAACCTATCATTTGTGCACTAATGAAGTCAAACTCAGTTTCTCCTTAGGCAACTATATTCCAAAAGCTCATAGATGTCATTTCTTCAGCCCGGCGACACCACTACAGTGTACAGAGAAGGAATAGGACATATGTGCCGTCTATCTCCAGACTCAGAGGACTTTCTCACAAAGTGTAAATGCAAATACTAGCAACACAACAAAATGCTCAAAGAAGCACTGAGATCTTAATTAAAAGTTACTGCACGGCATACACAGAAAACAAGAAACAAACTTGCTAATTTGATACAGACACCAGACTGATGACCTCAGTGACATCAACAAATACACTAAGTCTAAAACTCATCATCTGTCAGGCAAATGTAATTAAATGGCTTTTTAAGATGATTAAACTTAAAATATAAGACTATCAAAATGGGAATTTAAGGAATGCTGTTTTAGATTTTCAAATTCGATATGAATTTGACCTGCAAGCTTACAGAAAAGAAGGCAACAACAGATCTCAGCTAATAATCACAAGATTACTAAATAACATCCCCAAGGTGCAGGAGAAGAGATGACTTTACAACAAATGCGTAAGCAGTGACTCCTCCCCAAACAGGAGTTTAAAGCCTTTCTTCCAGGGCTGGAGACAGGTTTCCGTAGTTAAACGTACATACTGCTCTTGTGGAGGACCCCAACACAGACCCCAGCACCTACAATGGGCAGCTCACAGTCACCTGTACTCTAGCTCTAGGGAATCTAACACCCTCGTCTGGCCTCCAAAGACACCAGCACTCACAGGCATATACCACCACAGACACACACAATTAATAAAAATCAATCTTTTTTTAAAAAAATTCTCCCAGCACCTTAACAGTTTGAGAGATCAGTTCATGCCAGAAAGTGGCTCATGTTTTTAATTAAAAGGGAGACATGGAGGAGCCATTTTCAGAAACCTAAAGCACAGGCAGATGGCATTATGTAGCACAGTGGTAAAGCAAGTTAGAATTTAAAGCAAGAAGTGAACATACAAAGATTAAAGACTTGGAATATGCCTCAGTTACAGAGTACTAGGCTCAACTCCAGTACCCTACAAAGCACAGGTGCCACAGCACATGCCTAGAGTTTCAGTACTCAGAAAGTGAGAGCAGCAGAATCAGCAGTTCAAAGTCATCCTGGGCTACATAGCAAGTTCAAAACTAGCCTAGACTACATGAAATCCTGTCTCAAAAAAAAGAAAAAGATTTTGTAACTCAAAGTGTCTAACGGAGTTATGGCCTTGGTTACAAGTTATCTTAAGTCTTTAGGAAGAGGAAACCTGTTGACCAGTGTCAGAGCCTTTGTTGGTTGTGAATACACAAACTGTACATAGCATGTATTCCAGAAAGTACATTTAGCATGACTACAATCAATTTTTTGTTTGTTTAATACATATAATATATACATAGAAAGTTCTAGAGACACAAATGGTACTTAAGATTACATTCTTTTCATCTCTTTCATTCATTTAGCTCAGATAAGGTGATATTGAGGACCTATGTAGATTAATTTAATTCAACAAAATTTTTGATCATCTTCCTCTATTTACTCAAGTAAGTACTTATAGATATGACTAAAATCTATGTATTAAAACATAAAGTATTACAACATTAAAATGTTGTAATTTTAAGATTTCCCCCAAAATAATAGTAAAGTCATTTAAATGAACAAACAAGATATTAAATGCCTAAAACATATAAATTACTTTAATAAGAAAAAATGAATAGAAAATTGTCAAAGTACTCCAGAATCTAATGTTACTGAATGAGTAACATGGAAGGAAAGGAAACTAGAGGGAAGAGACAGCAACCATTCAAAGCACAATAAGTGAAAACAGGTGGTGGAAAGAAATTAGGCCTTGAAGTCATGTAGAGTCTCCCAATTTTACAATTTATTGTCTAAGTAGCCTTGGCCAAGTTGCTTAACCTTTTCTGACCTCATCATCTTACTGTAGAAGGGGAAATACTAAATGTCTTCTAAGACTGTTGAGAGAATAAAATTAGATGAGTTATTAAGAATCCTAGTTCCCATCACACAGGGGGCACAGACAGGGATCTCTGGAGCAGGCTGCTGAGCCAGACTAGCCAATTATTCGTGAGCTTTGGGTTGACTGAGAGAAGCCCTGACTCAGTTAATAAGGCTGAACAGCAACCAGTGAAGACAACAGAAGTCTAGACCACACACACACAGGCACACGCACGCACACACACACACACAAACACACACACAGCTGATCTGTTGCTACATTATTCAAAAAGAAAAACAAATAGACTCCAACTGCTTAACTAATTCAATTCATCTAACGTAACTCAAATCTTACCAAATCTTTTTCTACAGGCAGACCAATAAAGGCAATTATCTAGGGTACAAAACTAATCTAAAACAGTAAACTGAAATATAAATATTTGTCTTTAATCTGCAGTCCATGATTTCCAAAGCACAAATGCATGGCAAGGTGGAGAAGTATTTTAGGAAATATAACTTTTAGGTGTCAACTTGTTCAGAATAAGGACTAGTTAAGGTGCTACTTGCAGGTGTGTTTGTAGGGTTTTACAGTCGAGACCTGTAAAGAAGTACTTCCCCTAATCAGATAAGGAGCAAGAGCAAATAATAATTTGGCATGAAGGCCAAGCCCATTGTGGGTGATGCCATCCCTGAGCAAGTGGTCCTGGGTTGTGTCAGAAAGCAGGGTGAGTAAGTCATGAGTAACAAGCCTGTTGGGAGCCAGGCCAATCCAAGGCCTTTCGGAAGGCCTTGATGAAACTTTAGCTCTGTGTCCTCGCCCAGAAGCAGACTTGGCAAGGGCTGGTCTGGGGCTAGAGATATGGTCTAGAACAATGTCTCAACTTTCCTAATGTTGCAACCTTTTAATACAATTCCTCAAGTTGTGGTGGTCCCAAACCATAAAATTATTTCCATTGCTACTTCATAACTGTATTTTTTTGCTACTATTATAAATTGTAATGTAAATATCTGATATACAAGATATTTGATATGTAACCCCTGTGAAAGGGTCGTTCAACCTCCAAAGGGGTCACCACCCATGGGTTGAGAACTGCTGGCCTAGAAAGAGTAATGGTTCCAGTTCCTGGGAATCTGGTTTTCCCCATTGAAGGATGTGGTTATCAGGCCTAAGGCAGCTGTGTCTGAGGCTGTGTTTTCTTGGTCAACATTGTTTGATTTAGCTGTCTGCTGACTTCAGCTCACTTCTCCCCTACAAACGGCATTTAAGATATGCTTTTTAATAAACTTCCATAAGCTGTTAGCTTATGCAAGACCTCCTGATCCCAGCTTTCAGTCTTCTTTATCTTCTCATCCCCAGCCCTCCCCCTCAAGACCTGACCATTAGGGACCCTTATTCCTATGGGTTTGGATCAGAAGCCAGTAATAAGTGTTTCTCCATGACCTCTGCATTAGTTCCTGCCTCCTGGTTCCTACCTGGACTTTTTCCCTTGACTTCCCCTGATGACAAACTATAAAATGTAAGATGAAGAAAACATTACCCCTACCACTAAAAATGAATGAATGAATGAATGAATGAATGAATGAATGAAACAGAAGAGAAGATTCATGTTCCCTTCCTCCCTCTTCCTTCTTTTGTTGGCTTCCTTTCCTCCCTGAACAGGGTCCTCGTCTCCTGCCCTGGAACAATAAAACTACAATCTCTGGACTCTTGAGACTTAACATCAGTCATTCCCTGGGTTCTCTCAGTCCGTCAGTCTTAGACTGAGACATGAGCTTCTCTGGCTCTGAGAACTTCAGATTAGGACTGAGCCCAGTTACCAGCATTCCAAAGTCTCCAAGTTACAGACAGCCTGTGTGGAACATCTCATCCCCCATAATCAAATAAGCAATTCCACAAATAAATTTTGTCTCACATAGTCATGTCTACACTTATGCCCTTTTGACTTTCCTCCTCTGAAGAAGCCTAATACAGAGGAAAATATATAAAGAACAATTCATAATTCCAATTGAAGAAGAAAAAAATCAATTACCAGTTAGCATATTATAACTAGTTCTCATTACTAGTCAAAACTGATAAATGTCAATGGTAAAAACAATGAGAACATAACAACCCTTTAAATTAATAAAACAGGCAAGTCAAAAACATACTTATAGTTCAAGATGTCCATACACTTTTGTTCCCATGGTTGTTTGTTTTTGTGGTGTTGAGGACTGAAACCAAGGCCTCAAGCATACTAGAAAAGCACGCTATGAAAGCATGCTAGGCAATTCTACTGGGCTATGTTCTCATCCCCAAAACATTTTCATTTACCATAAAGATTGATAAGCAAAGCAAACTAACAGATGGCTAGTAACGATGGCCTCTTAAAGCCTAACAGATGATAAAATTAATTTACATAAAGTTCTAGTCAATGCTTAGGTTGACCAGATAATGAAATTAATATATATGTGAAAAGAAATTCTATTACAGTGAAGAATGCTGTATTCAATATATACCAGAAATCTTTTTTTATCCAAGGGCAGACTAAGTTATAAAAAAATTTTCTGTGGTTTAGAAAAGTTCTTAATGATCAAAAATAAGCAATTAGCACAAAAACACACAATGAAATGCATTTTATGGCTTCTATTTTGCTACCACAGTTACAGTTAATGGAAATTGTCATGATAAAATGATTGTTTTGTGAAAAGAGCCTTCATTACTACCCCATCAAATTTCATTTTTATTACTGATGTAAAAAAGTTCAAAACCATGATTCATTTATAGACTATACAAAAATAAGAAAAGAGTTCAAGAATAGAGGGTCATTTACAAAGCAATAAAAAATTAAAGTATGCATTTTTCTTACTGGCAAGGCGAATACTTCTCTTCCACATGTAAATGAGTTTAGCTAAATTTACTGAATATTATAAGTTCTGTCTTTAAAAAAAAATGAAAAGTCTGAATTTTCAACATCTTATCTATTTGATTATCTTCAGCCTATCTAATAACTACTTCTCAAGAAATTTTTTAAATGTTTGAAAAATGTTAAGAGATCTGATGATGTTTTCTTTCAATTTCCACTCAAATGTGGAAAGCTTAAGCTAACATTAATAACTCACAAGCCTTCACAGAGATAATAGTGACATTATTTTACAGGGTACCCATCACCAAAATCTTTTAAGCTAATCATTAAAAAAAAAATGGAGCTGTGGGTAAAGCTGAGTGGCAGAGTATTTGCTTAACATACTCAAGGCAATGGGTTCCATCCCATACACATCTCAGTGATGTGGGAGTGGTCTCCTGTATTTTATATTACTCTCATTGGTTGAATAAAGACTCTGTCTGGCTTGTAAGATAGGTCAGCCCTTAGGTGGGCTGAGTAGACAGAACGGAAGTTCTGGGAAGAGAGAAGGAAGTGGGCCAGTCGCCATGAGCCCCCCCCCCCAAACACAGATGGAAATACCGTAGAACCGTCTGGTAAGTCACCCACCTCGTGGTGACATACAGACTTTTATAATGGGTTAGTTTAGATGTGAGAGCTAGCCAAGAAAGGCTGATGATAATGGATCACCGTTCTCATGTGGTTATTTCGGCATAAGCAAGCAACCAGCTGCTGAGCGGGCCAGCAGCTGGGGGCTAGAAGCCAGGCGCTGGGAACATAACCCACACCTCTCCCCAACTTACAACATCTCAGAGAGAGGATATGTTATTTAAGAGTATCAGATTGTAATGGAACTTACAAGTAAATTAAAATTGACATTATCGCTCAACTGTGGACTATTTCAGTAAACATGTCTTTCAAAAAACCATAGCAACATATTAAAGTTTGGGAAGCAAAGCATCTTGCCTTTAAGAATCTGGTTTGTAATATATTCATTGATACAGTAAGATCAAACAATAGGCCATCATCCTGTCAATCAACTATACGTTGCCTCTCTATTTCTTTGTTTGGTTTCATCACCTGCCCCTTCAATATCAACTTCACGTCTACTAACATGAAAAGTTCCACAATACAATACTATCCATGACTGATAATGAAAAAGAAAAAAGATTGAAATGCAACGGCCAGTTCATTAACTTCTCAGGAATTCTTTGGTGCCTTCTTAATACTACTAGGAAATCCTCAGAACACCACATTAAAAACAACTAAGAAATTATTTTATTTCCAAGAGCAAAAGAACTGAATGTATTGTCCTTGATATAGTTTTTAAAATTAATGCATTTCTTCAATTACCTGTTGTAGTTTTCCTCATGAAACACTGAGAGCTAAATAAGGCCTTGTGAACAGCAGCAGCACTGCCCCTTCACACCAAAAAATAAAAATAAACAGAACCCACCCTACTTTTTCAGTGGTGCTGAAGATCCAACAGAGGACCCTGAATATGAAAACGTTCTTCCCCTGGGCTATACTCCACCTCTACCAATATTAAGGTTCTTTTAGCCTCTATTTTCCCGTTTATTTCAGCCCCTAGAACCTTTCTTGGTGCTATGTAAATTGACATTGCCCTGTACTAATGTGGGAGAAAAACAGAAGGAAGCATACTTTATTATCAGTATAAAAACATTTTTTAACCATGCCCATTTTGTGAGTGTGTGTGCGTGCGTGCGTGTGTGATGCAAGGGATCAAACCCAGGGTCTCCCACGTGATAAGTAGAGCTTTACTTTACCACTGAGCTACATTCTCAACTAAAACATACTTGTCTTAACCCCACTTATTTGAAAATAATACTTACATCTAGGGACATATTCATGGTCAACTAACTAAAAATAAGTTCATAAACCAGAAACTTATGTATTAGCAAAGCTACCATTTAAAAAGAGCAATGAAAACTTAAAATACATAGATTATCTATATAAGTTTTTTTAGACAATTCAATATCCAGGACCATTTTTATCCTTTCAAAACTCCAAATCTAGCATATAACCTAACCAAATTGTTCATTCAAAATCATAAACTGTTATTCTTCCATATTACTTGCATTAAAAAAAAGTAATTTAAATTGTTCTTCCATTTTAAGAACTGTATCTCCCCCCAAAAAACACAAACATAAGCACCATTGCGAAGTGAAAAATCATATACACCTTCAATGGCTTTGGCACACAACAACTTGACCACACTGTCTTGTCAAATTCCCTTTCTACACTCAGTTAATATGGACTCTCCGAACTATTACACAGTAATACATCAGCTTGATCAAGCTGACTTGCCACACTCCCTTTCTGCTCTCAGTTAATATGGACTGCCAGACTATTACACAGAAAGCAGTAGGACTGCAAACCAAGACAGCAGCCACCATGAGGCATACTAAAACACCTTCGCCTATTCTAACACTAATACAAATGCTGCTGTGAAGGAATTCAACTGATAAATTAAAATTCATAATCATATGACTTTTAAAAAGGAGATAAGCTGGGTAGCCTGGCTTAAAAACTTAAAAGCCCTTTAAAAGAGGGAGTAAGTCTTGCCTGAGAGCAACCATTCCAAACAGCATCTAGTCCCAAAATTTTTTCTTCCCTTCCTAGAACCCCTGTTCATGTCTGCTTTTCAAATTTTCAATTCGTCTCGTCAGTCACATAATAGGAGCATGAGCTCCTATTATGACATTACCAGTTAGCATATTATAACTAGATATTCCTGTGCAGACACAGAGCTCCTACTGCTGCCAATCTTTCATTAAACTAACTGAGAAAATAGAGTTTTCCAGCATTCAGGAGGCAGAGGCAGGTGGAGCTCTATGAGTCTGAGGCCAGCCTGGTCTATACACAGCAAGATCCAATCAGGCAAGGCTGCATAATGAGACCCTGTCTCATAAAAAAAAGAACAAAACAAAAAAACTAAAACCCCATCAGAATATGATTTCACTAAGGCCGGGCAGTGGTGGCACACACTTTTAATCCCAGCACTCGGGAGGCAGAGGCAGGCAGAGCTCTGTGAGTTTAAGGCCAGCGTGATCTGCAGAGTTGCAGGCCAGCTAGAGCTACACAGAGAAACCCTGTATCAAAAAACAAAAATACAAACAAAAAATATGATCTCACAAGTAAATTACTTTTCTTTACAATGATATACTACATAGCTATTCAAATATGACAGCATATAATTTCATCATAGACACGAGAAGAGACCCATTATATCATATGACAAAAGAAATGTGCCCTCTACATTATCTATGTCTGTATTTTTAATTTAAGGGAAATAAATTATAAGGAAATAAATGATAGATTTGCTCACCAAAGTTTTGAATATGAGATGGGATTTTTTTTTAATCTTAATCTTGTAGGTTGTCAGGTGATTTTTCACTTTACTCCTTACCGTTCTCGGGATTACTTTCACTCTATAATGACCATGCATCATTACTATTATTATATTTTAAAAAATATCGTTGGACAAGGAAAAAAAGTCAGAGGCACTTACACATTCAAATGGTGTTCAGTCTTGAGAAGAAACAGGAGTTGCTTAAGTGGATACTTCAAGCACACAACAGCATGTGCTAAAGATGGACATTACAGTTTAGAGAGTGAGGGAAGGCGGTGACAAGAGATGAAGCTAGAGTGACAGACGGACTTGGTATAGGGAGGTTTGTAAGCCGCTTAGCCCTACAGACGTTGAGAAACCACGGAAGGTGTTGAAACAAGGGAAGTCACACTAAATATTCTAAGAAAATAAAAATTAAAAAGACAATAATACCACTGAGACTTGCAATATAAAGATTCTCTTAGGCATCAAGACAGATTGGAAGCCCAAAAAATAGCTAATTTATAGTAAGCTAAATAAGAATTAACAAAACCCTGAAAATAAGTTAGCATTGTGGAGACAGAGAAAGCCACACAAAGGAATAAGAATGGGAAGCTGTGAGCAAGAGAGATACTTCTAGTAGAGACAAAAGTGACAACTTACACTGTGAAATTCAAAGAAAGCTTCTCTAGTGATAAGCTTCCCACTGCCTTAACAAAATATATGAAATAATCAACTTATAAGAAGAAAGGTTGGTTCTGACTCAGTTTAGGAGGTTTTGATTGACTGTAAGACAGACTCACTGCTTTGGACCTGTGGTAAAGCAAGCATACCAATCAGAACAAGACTGTCACCTTCACGGTGAGGACACACAGAGAAAGAGACCAGAGTCTCACAATCACCACCTCTCACTTCCACCAGCTCCCAAGTCTACACAGGTGATGAAAACTTTGGAGACATGGTCTTTGAGGAGCACTCCCGATCCACACTACAGCAGCTTACAAATCAGTCTCTCAGGGAGGGCACTGCAGAAACGTCAGAGAGATACCAGATGCCTTAAATGTTTCCAAAAGAAATATCAAAACGTGTGCTAGCTCATGGTCACTGAAAGAATAACCAAACTATCATATGTAAACTTAGAGTTATCAACTACAAAAATTCATAATTATTTATTGTTATAACATGACTATGTAAATACATATCTCTACCTTAAAGGTCACCCTCTTCCAAGAACCTAAACTACCACCAGAAAGAGAACGCTGCGGACAGTTGTTGGGTCTGAGCTACACTTACAAATCACTTACAGGTCAAGTTCAAACCCAGATTATTTTCCTTTCAGTTCTGGACTAAGTATAATCTTTTAACTTAAAAATTTATAATCATTTAAATTACAAAAGTAAAATAGGCTCACTATAGAAATTCAAACAATTCAGAAACACAGTCCTTAACCCTCTATCAACACTATATTTTCTTGAAATTCCTAAGGTGAATTTGTTGAATTCTTCTAAAAGTTTTCCTTGCTTATGTAAGCATATATGTATCCATACAGAGTTTATTTAATGAGTTCATAGAGGATATACATCATGCGTAACTTTTTAGGTAATATAATTCTAGCCCACAAACTAACATACATAGCATATCTTCAGTCTTAGTATTTGTAAACACAAGTATACCCACTGCTTTTATAAATTTATGTTTCTTTCTCCACCCCCCCCAGACAGGATCTCTCCAGACAGCCCAGATTAGCCTTGAACTGGCAATCCTCCTGCCTCTGCCTTCCAACTGTTACTATTACAAGTGCTTATCACCATATCAGAAACAAATTTGCTTTTTGAAATGACAAGTGTGATTTTTTAACACAGATACATACATAGGTATCTACTATGTAAATATTAAACCAAGCTACTTAACATGCCCATCATCGGCTCACCAACTTTCTTCTGATAACATTAGAAATCTATCCTTTTGTTTATTTTGAATATATGTTTGTGCTGGTTGGTTTCTGTCAAGTTTTCACAAACTTAGATATATCGAGAAAGAGGGCAACTCAACTGAAAAAAAAATTCTCCCATCAGACTGGCCTGTGGGCAAGACTGAGGGGTATTTCCTTTATAAATGATTGATGCCTGAGGGCCCGGTTCACTGTGGGCAGTGTGCCACCCCTGGGCAGGTGGTCCTGGGTTGGAAAGTAGGTTGAGAAAGCTACAGGGAACAAGCCACTATCTGTCGCCATGGTGTCTGCTTGAGTTCCTGCCCTCACTTCCCTTCCGGAGGGGCTATCAATTGTGAACTGAAACAAACCCTTCCTTCCCAAGTTGTCTGTCATAGCCTCTATCAAGTATTAGAAACCTCAGTAAGACGTTACTACCAACTGTGGTCACCATGAAAGAACACAAACAGCAAAAATTCACTCCCTGAGTCTAAACAAAAGGCAGTGCCCTCTTGTCAACATGGCCCCTTTCTACCTCTTCCCTCTCTACCCACCAACCAATGACACAGCCTCTAGTAATCACCTGTCTACTCGGTTTCTAGAAGATTAACTTTGTTCACATTCAACACAAAAGTGGGACCATACACTATCTGTGATTCTATTCCTAGCTGACGTCACTTAATAAGGTCCTCTAGTTCTATCCATGTCATCATGAATAAAAGAATTACCGTCCTGTTAACAGTATTCTTTTTGTATATATGCCCATCCTTTTGATCCAGTCATCTGCTGACAAATAGTTTGCTTCCATGTCTTGGCCATTAAGAATAATAATAATAATGGAGTAAAGATATCATCTGACAACTCACTCATTTTAGGTACCGAGATAAAATTGTTGGGTTGGTATATCAAAATCTGACATACATCTGGAACCCTTTTATTATTTGCTATCAGAAATAATGCTATGCTAAAGGCGACTATATAGTTCTTTTAAGAATTGGTCCTCAAATTTCTATCAGATAAATCCACATACAGATGATTTCTGGGTTAAAGTATAACATTCTAGTAAATATTGCTGTGTTTGACTCCTAAAGGGAGCCTAATTTACAGAGCCACTAGGTGAGAAAGTAATGTGTGTATGCCCCTGCCAATACTGGAGATTATCATGTTCACTTTTACCTACCTACAAAGACAACGTACCAGTTATTCATGGAGCACCTCTTTCCACCTGTCCACATGTATCTCTCCTTTTATGAAAGACCCATTTAGATTCTTTGCATTTCTTTGAGAAGGTTTTCATTTTTAATTTCTTATTAATATGTACAAATTTATTTATGGTGGGGGTTTTCCCTGCTGTTGATGTTTATTTTGTTTGAAACATGTTCCTTTAAAGCCCAGGCTAGATAGCCTCAAGCCTGCAATCCTTGGGTCTCAGCCTCCCAAGTGTTTCTGATTACAAGCAAAAGCCACCACACCCAGCTATTCACAGTGTATTTTATCATCAAAAGCTTTCAATACTTTTATACAACCAACTCTGCCAATATTTTCTATTATGCCATGAATAGTCTGTGTTTTGCCAAGGAACCTCTTTTGCTATTCAATATTATTAAACTAATATCCTGCATTGGTCTTTGTGATTTTCTTCTAATTGTTTTATTATAAATTGGTCTGTGGTACATTTAAATCTTTAACTCATCTAAAATTGATTCATGCAGAATTTTGACTTAGGAGCTGTTCCAATATATTTACTCAATTATCTAAATTTAAATGCTTCCTCCTACTACAACAGATTACTACCAACAGCTAAGACAACAGAGATAACCGTTACTTGAAATCTCATTATTCCTCACTCAAGTCATGAGTATGTACAGAGAACCAAGTGACCGACAGGTATTAGGACACAAGCGTCTCTCTCTCTCTCTCTCTACAACAGATTACTACCAACAGCTAAGACAACAGAGATAACCGTTACTTGAAATCTCATTATTCCTCACTCAAGTCATGAGTATGTACAGAGAACCAAGTGACCGACAGGTATTAGGACACAAGCGTCACACACACACACACACACACACACACACACACACACACACAAAACAAGCACCCCCTGCTTTCATGAAGCTTACAATCTATCTAGCTTCTGCCCTCTCCTATAAAATATTTTAAAGAAAAAAGGAAATCTATGTTCAGGCAAATTCAATACAGTTGGCAAAGTTATGACACATAATTATTATTTCATTTCCAAAACACTACTTTATGTCAAATGTTCCTGTTTATCCTAGTGTCTCCTTATGGTACTCATGTTGAAAACACTGCTGGAGTCAACGTTCATTCCATTAACCTAAACCCTTCACTTTCTCCAAAATAAAAACCTCAGGAAGAAAAACACTACTGCAAATCTATTTACCAGTCAAGTTCGACCACCAAGTCAAAGGTGTTTACTTTCTTTAAACTTCATGCAAATTAAGACTAGTTCAAAGGATCCCTCAGATTATGCAAATGGCTTGGAGAAGCAAGAACTTCAACAACAGGTAAAGAAGGGGCGCTCAAGAGTGACGGTCACCTTAAACTTGAGAGCCCAGCACCCCAGAGAGGGCCCCTTGCGGGAAAGGCCCTGTGGCCACGCCCCCACCGCAACCCCAACCCCCGGCCTCCTCCACCCACCCAAACCGCTGTGAAGCGGAACAAAGCGCCGCGGGGGCAGCGCGGACAGCGCTCTGCCACTGCAGGGTGACCTTGGCCACGCGTCCTCGGTTTCCTCATCCGGAAAGTGAGGCCAGGTCTGCATGGCCGCCTCCACCCGGGCTGTGGGCTTGGGACTCTCGTCCCCCACCCCCACCCCCCAGTTCCAGGGAAACTACGGCCCTCTCCCCACGCGGCTCCCCGCCGCTGCCCCGCGTCGCCCCCCCGCCCCGTCCGCCCCCACGCGGGCTACCTGCGATCTGGGAGACGAACGCTTCCGCCACCAGAGACATGGCGGCTGCGAGGCCCTGGACGTGCGCCTGCGCTCCGCGGCCCTCGGCGCCTTCCCGCGCGACCTCGGCAGCTCCCACGCAGTTCACGAGCCTCGCTGACTCAACGCTCGGACACGCCGAAACCACCTCACCAGCCGCGGCCCGGCCCGCAAGGTTACCGCCAGGCCGGCCCAGGACTTCCGGCGTCGCTGACAGCGCGCGCCGGCACTTCCGGCTACTCCGCCCCGCGCGCTCCGGACCCGCGTGAGCCCTGTCTCTAGCTACGTGAATACACGTACATGTATCAGCGCTTTGGAATTTGATTGCATCCCTACCAGGATGGAATCAAGCTGAAAGAGGTTAAACTGCCGAGGCCCAGAAACTCAGAATTCTCTCAGTTCCACCACCTGCAGGATTTGAGGTCCCTGGACAGATATTAGTGTCAAGTACTTATTCACACGCTCTAGCCAGATGGTGTTGTTTTTTTAATTATAGGTTGTAATTGGAAAATCATAAATACTACCGAATTAGAAACATGAACTTATACTTGTAATAGACTTCAGAAATCCCTGGGTGAGCCAAGTGTGTGTGTGTGTGTGTGTGTGTGTAGGTATAGAGACCTGAGACAATTTTGAGATTCAGTGCTCTCCCTTCTGCTATGTGAATTCCAGGGATTCAGCTCAAGTCATCAGGCTTGGCATGCCAGGCAAAGGCATGCATCAGCTTGGGTAGGCCAGTGGTCAATGACTAAGTTCCTCTTGAGTCATTGACCTCATTTTTGTCTTTTAGGGTCTCTCACTGAGAATCAGAGCAAGGATTAGGCTGGCCAACAATGGTATTCAGAAAAGTCAGGACTGAGCAGTTGGCACACTAGTAAAGCTCTTGCCTGGCTTGAGACCCTACTTCCTATCCTTAGTTCACCACATACACCGCCCCTCCCCCCAAAAAAAACCACATAACTTAGGAAGTTTGTAGATAGATAAGCTGCTGTTCTAGGAATTACTGTCCATGATATTTTTGGAAAGGTATGTCTCCTTTCTTTATGTTCATAGATCTCTGACCCCCCCATTACAGTTTACTGTTCATATTTCTGTTTCCTTAACTGTGCCATATTGCTTTCTTAAAAGTGCCATACAGATTACCACAGAATGGGTCATTTAAACAACAGATGTATGTATTCTCTAAGTCTGGAAGCTTGAAGTATGAGGTAAAAGTTTTGGCAAGACTCTGCTGTAGAAATTGATTGCTCGTTTGTTTCCTGGACACCCAGACCCGAATAATCGCACAGAAACTATATTAATTATAACACTGTTTGACCAATAGCTTAGACCTATTCCTAGCTAGCTCTTATATCTTAAATTAACCCATTTCTATTCATCTGTGTTCACTGATGCTGTGGACTACGGGTAAGGTTCTGGCATCTTTCTCCTTCAGCAGCTACATGGCATCTCCCTGACTCCGCCTTCTTTCTCCCTACATTCAGTTTAGTTTTCCTGCCTAGCTCTACTCTGCCCTGCCACAGGCCAAGTCAGCTTCTTTATTAAGCAATAATAATAAACCATATTCACAGCATACAGAGGGGAATCCTTCACCACTTTGCTTTCTCTCAAGGACATAGACATCCTTCCTGATTCTTTATAACTTCTAGGTTGCCAGTGCTCCATGGCATTCCATGACTTTAGTCACGTCACTCTGTTTCTATCATGACATTCTCCCTGTGTGTCTCTTTGTCCAAAATTTCCTCTTCTCATGATGGCACCAGTCATTGGATCAAGGCCTACTCTATTGAAAAATGACTTCTTGTTAATTACATCTGCAATGAGTTCCAGATACAGTCTCATCCGTAAATGCCAGAGGCTAGAATTTGAAGTCTTCCCAGAGAATGTAAAATGTTAGAAAGTTTTAAAGACTAAACCATAGCAGTATTTGTAGCCCCCCACAACAAGAAGTTTGTTAAACCAAATTTAAACTTACCCATTAATTTAAATAGACACAAATATTTCTAAAGGCAACTTTTCTCTGGCTGAAAGTGGAGGTTAATGAGAAGTTCATAGCATTACAAGGAAGATAATGGGTTGTTCTTGTTTGTGCTGAGGGAAGAAACACACTAATAGTGGAGTATGTCGTGCCCAATTCCTTCCTCATTCTGTTGTGACATTGACCCAGAGAAATGAGCTGTTCTGGTATCTTCCTGCCAACCAAGTTTTCCATTCTTTTCCTCTGCATAGGGAATATTATGTATGGCCTTGAAAAAATGAAAGTCTATTACCAGTTCAGTTGTGTTGGCCTCTTCTCTTTGTTGTCTTTCTAAAGCTACAGACACTATGTTCTGACTATTTGGGATGGATTTAGTGTTCTATTTCCTAACTTCAGTCAAAGTCCTTAGATGACGGTCATGACAATGGGACTATGAAACCAGTAAATAAATATAAGGGGTAGAGGTGAACCTCAAAATGGAAAAGAATGCTAGAGCCAGAGCCTGGGAATATATGTAGGAACAACAGAGCATGGGTGAGGCAAACAGGATGTTTGTGCATAATTTTAGTCAAGCAGCCATAGCTTGTTGGACACAATAAACTAGGATGCATCAAGAGTACTGAGTTAGGACAAACCTACCTTTGCTACTATAACAAGTGTCTTAGCCAGTCATAGATACTCAGAGAAATACCTTAGACTGATCCATTTATATTTTTTGTTGTTTTTGGCTTTGGGATGGGGAGTGGGATATTTGTTTTTTGTTTTATTTTGAGACAGGGTCTCTCCTTGTAGCCCTGGCTGTCCTGGAACTATGTATCTCACGCTGGCCTCGAACTCACAGCTATGCCTGCCTCTGCTGGGATTAAAGGTGTGTGCCGTCCACATCCAGCCAGACTGGGTTATTTATAAGCAGCATATTTATTGCTGATTTTGGAAAGTTCTGAAATCCAAAATCAAGGCTTCAGTAGATCCAGGGTCTTGCAAGAGGAACCATTCCTCATAGACGGTACCTCCTCATTCCTTCAGAATGGTGTAAGGGGAAGAGGGGCAAACAAGTTCCCTCAAGCTTTTTCAATAAGGGTCTTAATTCCATAGACGAGACAAGAACCCTCCCAAAGACCTCTCTCGCCCTCTTAAATACTGTTACATTGCTGATTGAGTTTCAGCATTTGAATTTGAAGGGGTACCAGCATTCAGACCACAATAGCTAGCCTTTTAAGAAAAAAAAAATTAAAACTGAGATCTGCTGGGGCAGTGTCTATATACACAACTCTTTTTTTCATTGTAGTCAAGGAAGCTGAATCCTCCACAGCATATGGATTTACTTTTTTCTCTCTGACTGACAGTTCTTTTGCTTCCCACACAGGCAAATTTAGGCTGGGAAGAATGTGTAATGTGGGAGGTCTTTATTACTAAAAATTAAATCCAATAAGATGCAGATGTCTCGACGGTGCCCACAAACAAGCTTTCTTTGTAATAAAGAGCCAACTGGAGAAAATATATTTATGCATCTGTATTAGAACAACTGGCAGATTTAAAGCTGAAGATCTGTTTAAGATCACCACAATTAAGGGAAATACAAGAAAACAAGCCACTGGAATTTTTAAGAATGAGGTTATAAAACAAAAGTACTGTGGAATCCATATGTTACTAAAAGGATAGTCACAAAATAATTTAAAATAAATTATTAATGCATGACATTAACAGTCTTATTGTTTGCCCTAATAAAATCACTTACTTGCCAAATTGTTCTGTCGTAGGATATTTGCAGGTCTCTAACCTAGACTTTGTGTTACTGTATTACACAGTAAGAAAATGCTCAGTTATTGTTTTGAATATGTGTTAACATTAAAATATTTGGGCATTTTATTTATATTTTACTTTTCTCTGACAAAATATTAATACTTTAATGCAAATGTTTTTGAAAGATGTCTGCAAGAACAAGTTTAAGATTAATTTTGTTATGTGTATATATGTTTCTGATCTTGATTAAGATATTATGATTGTGTAGTTCATTTAAAAATGTAATGTATAATTAGGAAATATAGATTGTTAAT
>JAQHUG010000273.1:2567104-2588785 GCA_028555095.1 Dicrostonyx torquatus | reverse complement strand
CTGTTGCTTTGTTAATAAAATGACAAATTACAGACTTCTTAAGTTGGTCCCCTCCTCCACAATCAACAACTTTGGCTATGGCTAATTCACTCAACACAAATGGTGTGTTATTCAGTTAAGAGACAATAAACTGTAGCTAACTCCAAGCAATTTTTCCTCTTTATTTTTTCTTTCCTTTTTCCTTTTTTTTTTTTGTTGTTGTTGTTGAGGTGATGGAGGTCTTGTTGTGTATCACAGACTGTCCTCAAGTCATCTCTCCAGGCCCTAGGATTAAAGAAATGTGCCATCATGCCTGGTTTTGCAAAGATGCTTCAAGGGTCCGGAAATGTCACGGCAGTTCATCCTTATATTGCTTCTTTCCTTTTCTTCCCTTTCCAATACCTAACAAAGCATAACTGACCAGGATCATCAAGTTTATACCTTTCGTTCCCACTTTCTGGTTGTAACATCTTCTTTATTAGACTGGCTCTCCACTACGTGAACCACAAGTTTATTTGACTAATTTTTGAGAAATAGCTACATGATTGAATGTTGTGGGCAAAGATTTTTCAAATATTAATGGTTTTTCGAAATAGATTCAAATGCTGTTTCCAACTTGTTCTTCTAGTTATCTTCTTGCTCACTGAATTTCATGAGTCATTATTAGGAACTGAGTCTCACTATTGCACTGACTGCCAGTCTCTGGCAGTTACGTCTCGTCTACAGCCACAGGAACTATGTTAGTTAGGACTTCTGTGGTTGTAAGTTACAAAAACACAACTAAACCTGAACTTAAGCATGTTTAAGTTTATTGTCCCATTTTGATAGAAAAAATAAAGCAATGATACACAGAATTAATAAAGGCCTGTAGGAGCCAAAAGTTTAGGCTCAGCAACCTGTCTGTGTCTTCGTCTCTGTCTCTGTCTCTCTGTGTCTCTGTCTCTCTGTGTCTCTGTCTCTCTGTGTCTCTGTCTCTCTGTGTCTCTGTCTCTCTGTGTCTCTGTCTCTCTGTCTCTCTCTGTCTCTCTGTGTCTCTGTCTCTCTGTGTCTCTGTCTCTCTCCCCATCCCTGAGCTCTATACCTCTGTTCCATTTTCTTCTTTTTAATCTTAATATTTACTTTCTCCAGATAACCTGAGAAATAGCTGCTACAAGCACCAATTTGACAAAACCCCAACTTCTAAGTTACCCTAGAAGAACTGCAAGTATCTCCAATTGCACACTCCCACTTTTAGTACTTCGTCCAAGTGAGTGGATCAGATAGCTGAGCAGGCTTGGGGATGGGGCGGTAAGAGGCCTGTTACAATAAGGGAAACAGAGAAAATATGCAGGCCAGCCAAAACAATAGAACCACTGTGCTCAGTCGGAAGGAGGGGAGTGCTATACTGGGGCAAAAGAACAGAGCTAAGGATGTCTGCAATAGAACAACAGGTCTCATCCTTGGATGTGTGTATGACTAGACCCCCACAAAGCAGAGGGGAAAAAAGCCAGTTTATTTATCTATATAAGAGTAATTAGGGCCGGGCGGTGGTGGCACACGCCTTTAATCCCAGCACTCGGGAGGCAGAGGCAGGTGGATCTTTGTGAGTTTGAGACCAGCCTGGTCTACAAGAGCTAGTTCCAGCGCAGGCTCCAAAGCCACAGAGAAACCCTGTCTCGAAAAACCAAAAAAAAAGAATAATTAGTTGCCAGCCCAGAGTAGGGGACAGCATGTAATCCTAGCACTCAGGAGACTGGGACAGTAGAATACTGAGTTCAAGACCAGTTTAGAATGCATAGTAAGACTACCTTTAAAAATAGTAATTAGGGCCGGGCGGTGGTGGCACACGCCTTTAATCCCAGCACTCGGGAGGCAGAGGCAGGTGGATCTTTGTGAGTTTGAGACCAGCCTGGTCTACAAGAGCTAGTTCCAGGACAGGCTCCAAAAAGCTACAAAGAAACTCTGTCTCAAAAAGCCAAAAAAAAAAAATACACAGCAAAACAAAAAGATAGTTGTACTTAACATAAATATGGGAATAAGCACGGTCTTGAAGTCAGAATAAGTAAAGAGATTATCTGTAAGAATAAATTCTATTTTAAAAATTACTTTGATCTTGATAGCAAAATAAATACCACATAATTAGCCTATATATACTTCTTTTGATAAACATATATATGTATGTATCAGACCCCCAACCCCCAAACCAAGACACGGAAACTTGTGTTAGTTTTGATTGCTCAGCCTTATCTTATACTTGTCCCACCAGCTCCTATAACTAAATTTAACCTGTTTCTCTTCATCTACATTTTGCCTTGGGTTTTTTTTGTTGTTGTTGCTGTTGTTGTTGTTTGGTTTTTCGAGACAGGGTTTCTCTGTGGCTTTGGAGCCTGCGCTGGAACTAGCTCTTGTAGACCAGGCTGACCTCGAACTCACAAAGATCTGCCTGCCTCTGCCTGGGATTAAAGGCGTGGGCTACCACCGCCTGGCTTTTGGGTTTGTTTGTTTTTTTTTAACCTTTCATTCTGTATGTCCTACTACTGGTCGTAGATGTGTCTCTCTCCTTTTCTCCCTCATTCTCTCTCTCTTTCCAAGCCTAGATTCTTCATCCTACTAATTTTCTCTACCCACCAGTCTATCCCTCCTCTGCCTAGCTGTTGGCCTTTCAGCTTTTTATTAGACCAATCAGGTGCCTTAGGCAGGCAAGGTGACACAGCAACACATCTTTACACAGTTAAACAAATGTAGCATAGGCAAGTGTAACATACTTTTCCAGTTAAAGTAATATTCTGCAACATAAACAAAAGGAGCACATCTTTACATAGTTAAACTAACATTCTATTTTCCAACATATATATAATAAATATTGCTTTGTGTCTACTATCATGTTAAAAAAACATAACAACAAGGCTTTAAGAAAAACTTTTGCCTATTGAAAATGGTAAACTGATGGACGCAATGCCACAACAATAAAAAAAAAAAGCGAGTATCCCAGCCCTGTCAGGTTATATTGCAGTAAGAAAATACATATTTTAAGTGTGATTCATTAAAATATACCACAGTGAGTAAAGTATCACCCTTTTCCTCATAATTTTTACCTTAACTCTTGATCATTTATGTACTTACTACTGATAACTAAGGTCATCTAATTAGTTTTTTGAGTGCATTTTGGGTTTTTTTTTATATGTATGAGTGTTTTGCCTACATGTATCTCTGCATCACCTGCATGCCTGGTGCCCTCAGAGGCCAGAAAAAGGCATCCGATTCCTTATATCTGGTGTTACAGACAGTTGAGCCACCACAAAGGTGCTGGAACTTAAGCCCAGGTCCTCTAGGAGATCCAGGGCTCTTAACTGTTGAGCTGTCTCTCCAACTCCTATTCTTAACTTTTGAATTGTGTGTTTGTATACCTGTGTGTTTGCGCACACACACGCACATGTGTGTAGATGCTCTCAGAGTCTAGAAGAGGATGTCAGATCCCCTGAAACTGGAATAATCGGGGGTTGAGAGTTGCCTGAGCTGTGTGAGGGGAACTGAAGTTGGGTCCTCTACAAGAGCAGCCTATGCTCTTAACTGCTGAGCCGTCTCCCCAGGCTCTGTGCAAGGATCTGTGCTGGCTTGTCTAACAGTTTATCATCCTACTATCGTCTTCCAGGTTAGCACTTTCTTCCCTTGTCTGCTTCAGTGTTATATTGCTCACGTAATATACTTAGGTTCATTTCTCACTCTTCATAGTCTACCTCTGGTTTCCCGCACATCCTGGCTGGAGTTAATTTCATTTGTCAGGGAGGACGATATGTGTCTCATTACCATAGTTCCAAGAACCAGTTACAGGAAAGATCTATTTATAACGGTATGTATGTGTGAAAACACCATGATGAAACCCTTCATTCTGTATGCTAACTTTTCAGGTTCATTTTAAAATAAAATAAACAAAGCAAACAAAACCCCAAAAGATTGATACAGAAGTATGATTGCCTTCTCAGTCTTGCTACATTTTCTCCCCACCCCCAGCCCTCTCTACTCCTGCCTTAAACCTGTCTCCTTTTCTGCTTCACCCTCTTTGCGTATCTTTAATACAAATGAGTAGATAAATGTTTGTTTTCTTTAAACCCCTTTCCTTTTTACCTGAGGTATTTCATCTTCTTCAATGTCTTTCTTCTCTTGTAGTTTTTGCTTCTCAGTGTTGTCCTGACTCTTCTTGCATGTCCTGTTCTTCCACGTGAACTTTGCATCAACTTCCATAGCTCTGGTTTTAAAAGGGCCTGGGCATTTTTATTGGCGCCACATTAACTCTACAAACTGACTTAAGGAGAACTGGCATCTTTATAATGTCGATTCGTCTGAGGCAAGAACAGAGGATGACTTTCCATTTGCTGGTCTCCGCCTGGCAGGACGCTTTAAGATGTTCACATCTAGGGTTTGTGTGCTTGTTACTGTGTTTACTTCAAAGTATTTAATCTTCTTTATTGCTGCTAAAATGGGTTTTTCTCTAACTTTATGGGTTAAAAATGGTTATTGTTCATATATATGAAGGGTATTCATGTTTGGCATTTTATTTTACATTTAAAATGTTAATGATTTTGGTGACCAAATAGTAGTGACTCTTGGTGATAAAACAGACATTATGTCTGCCACCACAGTCTTGAACCTTGCAGAACATTATATAGGCTAGACACAACTGAGTTTTAAACAACTCTTTTCCTTACTGTTCCAATCAATAAAAATGTGGTAAAAAGACAGATTTCTGTTTGAGTGAAGTTTTTATTAATATTTTAAAACTGCATTTTTCTACCCAAACCCAAAATCCTAGCAACGAATCCTTAAGGGAAGTCCGAAACGGGTGGGTTTTGTGGCAAGAGAAGCATAGATTTGTCAAATTTAAGAAGGCCGCAGAATGCAGAAGAGAAAACTATTTAGAGCCAGTTTAGGACGCAATTCTAGAGTTTGGAGAGGGTGGTCCTTGTTTCCAGCCACTGTGACAGAAGCAGCTTAGGGGAAGAGGGTTGGCTTCAGCTCACAGTTCCAGTCACGGCCCATCACAGCATGGAAGTCCAGGCGTCAGAACTAGCCACAAGGCTGGCCACATCCTTAGTCCAACGCAGAGAGAAAATGCATGCATACAGGCCTCTGCATTAGCTCACCATTTCCTTTTTCACATTGTCTAGGACCCAAACCAAAAGAACGGCATCACCTACCTCTACCCTGGGTCTCCCTGCACCAGTCAGCATAGCCCAGATCATCCCCACAGGCCAGCAACCTGAGCTTCACTCCGTTGAGACGCTCCCCAGGTGACTGTGGGCTGTGCAGACTTGACTATAAAACTAAGCAGCACAAAACAGTGCTTGCCCAAGTCTGTATACGAATGATAGTAGAAACAAGACGTGATTCCCGAGGATGAAAGAAACTGAAAAACAAACAGAACTAAAACATGAATGACAGAGAGCACGCAGGCCAGGAACACCGAGTGGAAGCAGGAGAGAATGAGAAGGCAGGAAGGAAGGGAAGTTCAGAGGATAAAAACAGGCCTTTATGGCAAAAGACTTCAGTATAGTCAATGCCAGGACTTGTCGTCCTGGTATTTCCCTATGTGTAGCTCTGAGCGCTCTAGCTCCTTGGAGGTGATATGTAGCATTCAAACAACGTGGGATAGAGAAATAGTTCAGTGGTACAGACTTTTGCCTACCACACATGCCTGATGATCTAGGTTTGGGTCCCCAGAGCCCATATCAAAGCTGGACTCAGTAGTGCAAGCGTAAGAAATCACTGCTCACTGTGGAAATGGGAGGCAGAGACAGGGCCAGCTGATCCGGCTCACAGAGAAAGGAACAGAACCTGTCTCAAAACAAGATGGAAAAGTGAGCCCACAACCCCGGGCTGGACTCTGGCCTGCACACACACACCTGCATCTTGCACGGACACACTTGAGCATGTACTCTCACACATTACACACAGAGAAATATTACAAGGATTTTTTAAAAACCAAGTTTGGAAAACACTGAATTATTTTCTTTCCATCCCCTGGTGCTGGACGTCAAATCAGGGCTTTGACACGTTAAAGTCACACGTCACACTCTACCACTGAGCTCCACCCTCCAGCCTCCACCCTGAATAGATTCCTTTACTATGGGACTTCTTGGAGCGGCTACTACTACTGGGCTTCTTTGCATTATGAATTTTTTTTTTTTTTTGGTTTTTCAAGACAGGGTTTCTCTGTGGCTTTGGAGCCTGTCCTGGAACTAGCTCTTGTAGACCAGGCTGGCCTCAAACTCACAGAGATCCGCCTACCTCTGCCTCCCGAGTGCTGGGATTAAAGGCGTGTGCCACCACCGCCCAGGTGTATTATAAATTTCTATATGTAAGAGCACTATGCAGGCCAGGCGGTGGTGGCACACGCCTTTAATCCCAGCACTCGGGAGGCAGAGGCAGGTGGATCTTTGTGAGTTTGAGACCAGCCTGGTCTACAAGAGCTAGTTCCAGCGCAGGGCTCCAAAGCCACAGAGAAACCCTGTCTCGAAAAACCAAAAAAAAAAAAAAAGAAAGAAAGAAAAAGAAAAGAAAAAAAAGAGCACTATGCAGTCCTCCTTTCTTCTTATGTGTGTAGGAGGAGTCTTTTCCTGAATTTATGTTTATGCACCAAATGGTGCGTTCCTGGTGCCTGTGGAGGCCAGAAGGTGTCTGATCCCATGGAACTGTAAATATCGTCATGGGTGCTGGGAATTGAACCTGAGCTTTGCTCTCTAACTCCTATTTTCTTTTATTCAAAGGAGGGGGAGAAACAGGAACAGGGGCTCTCTGTGTACGCTGACTGACCTGGAACTCGCTATGTACACCATACTGGCCTCAGACTCAGAGATTCACCCTCATCCTGAGTGCTGGGATCAAAGGCATGGGCCACCATTCCCGGTCAAACTTCTTTAACCAACTGATCTAAAAATTCCTTAACCAACCTTTCCTTTCAAAAGAATTTCTTGAGATGAGAGTGTCTTGGAACACATTTTGGAAATTTTAGAAAACACCGAAAACTAATTCTCCTGAACCTCTTCTGTGAACTGCAGCGATAAGAATGACCTTTCTGTTTTACAGGAAGATCTCTGCAGCATTATTCATACCATAGCCCAGCTAAACACCAGACTGAGCATGGGAGACGGCAAGAGGTAGCTGGGAGGCAGACAGGAGCCCTGCTGGGTCAGGGGAGAACAGTCAGCCATTGTGTCAAAAGTCCAGAGACTTCTGGGATCTTGCTGCAACCCGCAGTAATAGGGTCCCAAGAGACCTGTTCCTGGAGGCCAGAAAGACCCCGAGGTTTCCAGAGCATCCTGTCCTCCTGAAGAACAAGTCACTTGCTACAGGCTCTTCCCAGAGTGGAGAATCCGTGTCTAGACAGAGCCTGCAAATGGGCAATAACCTGAAAGGCACACAAGGTGGGGAAGAGAAGTGGTTGCACTTCTCAAACAGAAAAACATCCTAAACTCGGAGAAAAGAGCTCTCTTTTAAAAAATGCTTTTTCTAAGATGAAAAATTGCTTTCCTTTATCAGCAAAGGAAAAGGTGCTTTTCTTCAGAAATACCTTAAAAGGAAGTGCGCTGACAGGTGAGGCGAGATAGCAAAGAACTGAATGGATTTATCATAAATGCGTTCCCTGAGACACAGTGTTCTCTGAAATTGGTGGTTCTCAACCTTCCTAATCCTGAAACCCTTTAATACAGTTCCCCATGTTGTGATGACCCCAACCATGAAATTATTTTGGTTGTTACTTTATAACTGTAACTTTGTTACTGTTAGGAATCATAATGTAAATATTTCTGATTTCCCACAGTCTTAGGCAATCCCCATGAAAGGGCTGTTTGATCCGAAATGGGGTCGCAGTCCACAGGCTGAGAACCACTGGCTTAGACAAAGTCTTGGTGGTATAGCAATAAATAATTTGCATGATTCTTTATAGCAAATTAAAGGGATTATAATTGTTTTATTATCCAAAACCGACATAAAGGTCCTTATTTTTTAAGGCTGGAAGGCTTTGCAGTCTAGAGATAAGTGGGTATACAACTATAGGTAGCTGCATCAATGCGTGCTCGATGGAAATCCTTCCAATTTTAGGATGTAAGTTTGCTCAAGTTCTGGGAAATCCTAAACAAGCCCATAACATATTGGAAGCTCCATTCTCATGGGTATAAGGAAGCAAAATTGGTCTTATTATTCTACATCTGGTAATCATGGTTAAAAATCAAAATTGCTGGATGCTGGTGGAACACACCTTTATTCCCAGCACTCAGGAGGTAGAGGCAGGTGGATCTCTTGAATTTGAAGCCAGCCCAGTCTGCAGAGCGAGTTCCAGAACAGCCACAGCTACACAAAGAAACTCTTGTCTCAAAAACAAAACAGAATTAAAAACATCTAAGCTTTCTTTTTTTGTTGCCTGTCTTCTTTGTTTTCCATGCCTAATCTGCATATATGTCCCACAGACAAGACTTCTTAGATGGATCTTGACAATCAACCTACTCACTGTCAGGTCCAATCTCTAACTCTCTGCCTTCCTCTAGGTTCACCAAAGACCTCGTCCCAACAGAATAAAGTGGAAAGCAACAAAACAGGACGCCCCATATTCTCCTCTGGTGGCCATTTCCACCCTTGGGCAAATCTCTGCTTAATTTCGCAAACATTTATTGAGAATTACTAAATACTGGGTACTGCGGCAGACTTAGCAGAAGTACAGTGAAGAAGTAGACATATCTCTTGTCCTCATGGTAACCCTTTTTCCCAAGCTGCCTCTTCCCCCATCTCACTGTGCCCCTCTCTCGGCTCAGGCTCGAACATCTGACCTGGTGACTGGGGTGTTTACCACTCACCAAAGGATGATTTTGTTTGAGATTTTGTATGTTTGTTTATTGTTGCCGTTTTGGTGGGTGTGCTTGCATATTCATGTGCATAGAATGTGTGAGTTGTGTGCATGTGTGTGTGCATGTATGTGTATGTGTGTGCATATGTGTGCATGTGTGTGCGTGCATGTGTGTGTACGCATGTGTGTACATGTGTGTGCATGTGTGCGCATGTGTGTGCATGTGTGTGTGTGTGTGTGAAGGAAGTAGCAATGAAAGTCGTTTCTGAGACTTATACTTGCTTGTAGAGGGTGGAGAAAGAAAGATAGCATATTGGCACTTGAAGTTCAATATGTCTGGGGACACCAGGTAAAGATGTGTTTGTAGGGGACAAGAAAAGAAGGAACACTGTCCTAGAGCTTGTGGGGATAAAGGACCTAGAGGTTCATTGTACCCAGACAATCTTTCCCATAAGGGATATGGGTAAGATCACTTTTTAAAGCATGGCTCGCCGGGTGGTGGTGGCGCATGCCTTTAATCCCAGCACTCGGGAGGCAGAGGCAGGCGGATCTCTGTGAGTTCAAGGCCTGCCTGGTCTACAAGAGCTAGTTCCAGGACAGGCTCCAAAGCCACAGAGAAACCCTGTCTTGAAAAAACAAAAATAAATAAATAAATAAATAAAGCATGGCTCACTGAACCTTCCTTTAAAGCATTGAATCAGCTGTATGATCCTATGTGATTTTTTTCTTAAGGACATTTTAAAAACATTTTCACTTATTTTCCATCAGGGGGTACACACATGCCATGTGCCCATGTGGAAGTCAGAGGACAATCTGCGGGAGTTGCCTCTCTCCTTCCACCATGTGGATCCCAGGGATGGAACTCAGGTCATCGGGCTCGACAGCAAGCACTTTTACCTGCTAACTCATCTTGTTGCCTCCTTCCCTAGCAGCCATTTGCAAGAGCAAGTACTTTGTTCCCTTAAGGAATCTTTCCAATGCAACGTTATGCCCATAGAGCTGTGCACTACATAGATTAAATCCGTAGCTGCCCATTGTTCCACTGTGTCTGTGTTACATTCTGAGACACATCAGTAATTTCCCTAGGGCTAATATAAGTAATTGTAAACACTTGGCTAGTCTGATGTACCAAAGGCTAGCTAAATATAGCAGTAATAGTTACCACATTTGTTAAAATAACAGCTACGCTGCCGTACACAACTTGGGATTAAAGGCTCATTAAATAATAATACAGTTCTTTCCAACCAAACTTCGCTTCTCATTATTCTAAGACAGGCATTGGCTAGTGCAGCTCCTGCATTTCTGGTGACGTCACTTATTCCCTCTGTCCAGCTCTTAGCCCCTGTTGGGCCTTGTTCATCCCTTGCAAGTGCTGTCTGTGAAGGGCTTCTCAAATACCCTAGGCCTCTCGAGTGTGCATCCATTGGCTTTATTAGTTTTGGTCTATTGAACTCATCTTCTCAGATTGGAGGGAAATCTTAAGCTTTCTGGTACCTCTCTCTCTTGCCTAGCACAGCATGGTAAAGTAGCAGGTACCTAAGGACTCATTGTTGGTGGCTAACGGATAAGCACTAAATAACTCACATGGGCATAGATTACTGGATGTGGAATCCCTGGGAATTCAGCCACTCTTAGCCTAATGCCTAAAAGACTGTGTCAGTTGTCCTCAAATTAGGGTTACACAGTGGTTCCCAATCCCAGAAAACTGCTGAAATATATAATGTGACATATGTGTAGATATATGTGTGTATATGTATTTATGAGTATTACTTGGCCATAGAGAGAGAAAATGGATAAAATTGGAAACCACCATACTAAGTAAGATAAGTCAGACAGACAGATATTCATATTTGCTATTATATGCAAAACCTAGGGGATTTTTAAGGATATAAAATATAAAGGGGACTATTAGGTAGGACTAAAACGAAGGGTAGAGAGAAAAGAGAGGGTGACAGCACTGAGTATAATCTAAGTATGTGGTATACACACATAGGGAAAAGTCACAAGGAAGCTCATGTTTTATTCAATTCATACATATACTACTAATACAACAACAATTCAACCATTTGCACTGTCCTGTCCTTACCACCAACTTTCACAGAACAAAGTTCTTACAAATTGCTAAATCCTCCAAAATACTTTTTTGATGGAGGTGTGGCTTACTTAATATTGCAAACTTATCTTGCTTCATTTTGTTCCAAACACTCTATATAGAATTCAACCAATTATCTTAAAACATAAGGTTTGGTTTTCTTTTTTTTTTGGTTTTTGGATTTTTCAAGACAGGGCTTTGATGTGGGATTCCTCTCTGTATGTTGTGAATACCACTGATTAATAAAGAAGCTGCTTTGGGCTTATTGCAGAGCAGAATAGGGCAAGGCTGGAATTACAGGCAGATACAGGAGAAGAGAGTAGGCAGAGTCAGGGAGATGCCGTGTAGCCACTGGAGGAGAAAGACGCCTGTGGGAGCCTGTCGGGACCTCCCCAGTAGGCCACAACCCCGTGGTGATACACAGATTAATAGAGATGGGTTAATAAGAGCTAGCTAGCAATACACCTAAGTGATTGGCCAAGCAGTGTTTTAATTAATACAGTTTCTATGTGATCATTTCAGGTCTGGGCGGCCGGAAATGAATGAGCAACCTCTGCCTACAGGGCCTCATTGTGTAATTTTGGCTGTCCTGGAACTCTCTATGTAGACCCAATTGACCTGGAGCTCACAAAAGTCTTCTTGCCTCTGCCTGCCAGTGCTGGGGTGAAGGCATGCACCACTGTGCCCAGTTTAAGATGCTTTTAGAGTGGACTGTGTTGTAGACTCTCTCAGAAAGGAGAGTTTACTGGGGAACCAAGCACATCTAGCTTCTATTGTATGCATTTAGGTGTCTGGTAATGAGGATTGTGACCAGATGAAATGCTGCTCATTTGAGATGTGTGTGTGAGCACAGGTAGAAGCTCAATTTTCCAAGTTATATCTAACAGTGAAATTAGCTTTCTTACCTTCTCCCTTCCCCCATATGCTAAGCTAAGGATGAAAAAGAAATATGAATTTTACTTTCCAGACAATTTATTCAGCCTTGCGCTTGTTATATCTTCAGGGAGTACATTTACATTTTGAAAAAAAAACACTGTGATGTACAAATGTGCATACCCTGCTCAGCCAACATATCATAGATACTGTATAATAACATCTGGGAATATTAAACTCTGCCTTTACTGGCAACCCGATTGGCATCTTTAACTCACAATGCAGATGTTTTATGCTGATGTGTTTTGAAAATATTTGAAGTATTCTCAAGACAATATTCTGAGGTTTCTGCAGTGGTCCACTTTAGTCTTTTGAAGTTCTCTATACAATAGGATGCATACATAGATTTTCCAAAACATGTTTCAGTGGGAAAAGAAGAAAAGTTCAAGCCGGCAGCAAGCACAGCTTCCCCGAGTCGTCTGCACCTAATTCCTTTTCGGCACTATTGTTTTGGCAGTCAGTGAGCAATCTGATAAAACAGTTCCCACTCCCAGTCTACTTTGTAAAATCTAAATCACTTTAACGCCTTGAATTTATGAAACACGCATATATCTGAAGTATAGATATAAAGGTTTAATTTTGTCGCTCAGTACAGGATATTTTCAGCTCTGTGTTTTCCAGAGGGTGCCCATGACAGCAGTTACGGCTTATGTGTAGAGAAGCGGCTGAGGAGGCCAGAGTAGAGGCCTCCCTTAATACCTAGGCCAGGCATTGCTCTTTTGCTCAGTCTGTCCTGGTGGAACTTGGCCCATTTCCACTTAGGCGGCAACACTGCAGCACAACCCAGCTTCTGTTCGAAAGTGCCTCATCTGTCTGTCGCAGGGCATTGCCAGCGCTCCACCCTGTGCCATGCAGAAGTCCTGAAAGCATGGGCTTCAGAACACCCTTAAAGCCAAAGTCTACAACTCCGTGTTTCAGCACGACACTGTTAGCATGTAGAAAGCACGTTGACTTTGGAGACACGTTACCAAGTTATCTTTCTCAACTCCCTTACCTACGAGCTGTATCACCGTGGATCGGTCAGTAGAAGCGCCTGCTTGCAAGAATAAAGACCTGGGTTTGGATCCCCAGGCCTGGAAGCTTAGATAATCCCAATAGTGGGAGGCAGAGTCAGAGATGGAGAATTCCCGAAGCTTATTGGCCAGTCAGTCTGTCAAAATTGATGAGGTCCAGGTTTAGTGAGAAATCCTATATCCAAAAATAAGGTAGAAATTGTTCGACGAAGACTCCTCAAGTTGACATCTGGCCACACATACACACACACACACATGCACACACACACACACACACACACTTGTCCACATCCACACAAGCATATATACATTACATTTCTGGCAAACACAGGAAGAGCTCTGATTCAGTCCTTTTCTGGTGGAGACAGTAGGACCTTGCTGACTCAGGTATGCTAGGTTTAAGAGGATGCACAATGAGCCATGTCCACAGACCTCTGCTGGGACATGCCATTGTCATTCTCTGAATCCTCAGACTGTATTTTTTTTTAATTATGTTTTTTTACTTTGGGGGATCATATTGTAATTACATCATTTATCCCTTCCCTTTCCTCCCTCCAAACCCTTCCATATACTCCTCCTTGGTCTTTTTCAAATCCATAGCCTCTTTTCTCCTTATTATTACATATGTGTATGCATATGTATATACATATATATCCCTAAATACACTAATACACCTTCTCAGTCTATACAATGTCGCTTGTGTGTCTGTTTTAAAAGCCGACCCTTTGATACTAGATAACCATGTGGTGGGCTCTTGCCCACTCTCAGCATCCCTTGGTTGCCTGCAGTTCTTTGCAGAGGGTTGAGGGTTCATAAGCATTTCCCAATCCACTTTATCATATTTATCGATAGGATAATATCAATAAATCCCTCCCTCCCTCCCCGTCTCTTCCCCTATCTCTTTGTCACATGATCTCACTCTGATGTCATCACGCCTTCTTCCCTGCATCAATCCCATCCAAATACAGTGACACTGTTATTACATCTCCATCTTTCCCCCCAAATTCTTTAAGACTAGCCATCTCAGTTCTCCCCCCAACCTGTCTCTTGGTCCACCTGCAGCAGATTTTTCACCTACACCGCTTGCATCAAAAAGGCCCTTTGGGGACTGGGGGACTGGAGAGATGACTCATCAGGTAAGAGCCCTGACTGCTCTTCCAGAGGACCCGTAAAACCTCACACTTCAATCTGAGATGCTGAGTTTGTACTCTGATGCTCATTTTCCAAGGAGAAAATAATACGTAGCCTTCAAAAGATCTTTAAGAAGATATGACTGGGAGCCGTATAAATGGCTCAGGGGTTAAGAGGACTTGTTGCTCTTGTGGGGGACCTGGATTCAACTCCCGGCACCCACACAGTGGCTAACAACCATCTTTAACTCAATCCACTTCCAAGGAATCCAGTGTCCTCCTCTGACTTCCCTGGGCACCAGCCTTGCACACGGTACACATACATATTTGTAGGCAAAACTCTCAGATACACATAAAATAAAATGAATAAATCATTCTTTTAAGAATCTACAGTTAGAAAGAATCTGGCCACTTTAAAGGTTACTTGAAGGGGATACTGGAGCGATGGCTCAGAGCTTGAGAACATTTGCTGCTCTTGCAGAAGACCCGTGTTCAGTTCCCAGCACCCATGTGGGTACTCACAACTGCCTGTGACTCCAGTTCCAGGGAATCCACCACCTTCTTCTGACCTCTCTAGGCACTGCATGGACATGATGCAAGTCACTCATGCAGACAAAACACTCAGACACATGCAATAGATAAGTCTAAAAAATAAATTTTAAGTTACTGGGGGTGGGGTCAGCAAGATGCGTCAGTGGGAAAACAAAGACATTTGCCATGAAAGCCTAGGAACCCGAGTTCAGTCCTTGGAACCCATGAGAGGTGGATGGAGGGAAGTGACTCCATGACGCTGTTCTTGGACCTCCACATGGTCACCATGTCTGTCATGTGCGTGAACACACATCATCCCATTATCATGCATACATACACAATAAGAAATAGGAAATAAATAGGAATTTTTTTGAAGTTACTAGAATTTTGTACTGTAGTACATCTGTCATCAGAGCACTCAGGAGGCTGAAGCCAGGGGTTCAAGTTTGTGAGTTTCAAAACGGCCTGAGTTGCACGGGGGAAATTCTGTCTCCCCCAAAAAAGTTATTAGGACAAATTTTCTCTCCATTTATGTTCTTTGAAAATATTTTTGGCCAGGTGGTGGTGGTGCATGCCTTTAATCCCAGCACTCAGGAGGCAGAGGCAGGCGGATCTCTGTGAGTTCGAGACCAGCGTGGTCTACAACAGCTAGTTCCAGGACAGGCTCCAAAGCCACAGAGAAACCCTGTCTCAAAAACCAAAAAAAAAAAAAAGAAAATATTTTTGAACTTAGTGTTAAGACATTGAAGAACTATACTCAAACTGATAGTGTTTGGGTTGTTATTAGTGCAAAACTGACAACTGCTTTGCATGGTTACTGCTGATGGTGTGCAAGAAGATATTTTTAATTAGCTTATATATAGATTTGCAAAGTAGTGCATTTCACTATGACATTTTCACACACACACACACACACACACACACACACACACACACACACACACGTGTCAAGTACTTTGCTCAGATTCATCCTCCCCAGCATGGTTTCTGTACTTCCAAAGCAGATTATAAAGGTGTGTGCATTACAAGACTCTTGGGTCCTTAATAGTTGTTTTTCATTATTGTTACACTTGCTCCATATAAGGTATGTCCCACATTCAGGGGGGGCGGGTAAAGACATTTTTCTTTTTATTTGCTGTGTCTTTGATATCTAGAGATCATTCTGCTGCTTAACAAAATTCATCCAATGCCTTCACATCTTAGTTTCCAAGCAAAATACTTTGTATGTCTTATAGCTAAGGGGGCATATTAGTACTCTCCTTCTTACTGTAACAAAACTCCTGATAGAATCAACTTAAGAGAAGAAAGATTTCTTTTGGCTTTGTTTTAAGAAAGGAAACGGTCCAAAGTTGATGTGTCTGGTCAGGAAGCAGTGCACACATGAACTCCTCTCCCACCTTCTCTTTAAATATTTTATTTCACATGCATGGGCGTTTTGCCTGTGTGTATGTCTGTGTATTATATGCATACCTGTGGATACAGTGACCAGAAGAGGACATTGGCTCCCCTGGGACTGGAGTGTAGATGGTTGTGAGCCGCCGTGTAGGTGCTGGGTCCTCTGGGACAATAACAAGTGCTCTTAACCACAGAGCATCTCTCCAGTCCTGTTTTCCCCCTTTCCATTTGGTCCAGGACCACCAGTCCATGGCATGTACTGTCCACATTCAGAGCAGGTCTTTCTGATTCAGTTAAATCTTCTCCAAAACTTCATCACTGGAGGTGTGTCTCCTATATAATTGCAACTCTGCTCAAGTTGGTTGTGAAACTTAACCATCATAGAGAGTTATTACGTAACTTCCTTTGGGAGCCATCTTACTCTTGGGAAAGGAGTAATGGATTCCCTCTGGTGCAGTAGGGCTATACAGTTAGTACTCTGCTTGCCATTGGTTAGAGGAAAACCACCTTCCTGACTTTAGTTTTCTTTAATCTATAAATTAAATTTTTAGACATTTTTATTAGCACACATTCATTGTACAGAATAATGGGTTTCATTATGAGATTTCCATACATGTATAATGTACTTTAATCATATTCACCTCTATAAATTAAGTTCAATGCTTCTCAGAGTAGCCCACAAAATTTTATTAGTATTAGGCAAATTAATATTTTTAAATAGTTTGCAGAATATGAGATGTTAAATAAAATATACACTATTTATGTTTGGTCAAGCCAAGGGGGAAAATCACATATATATAGTTTGTACAATTTAGAAGGCAAGAACTACTGCAAATTACAGAAATCCCAGAGAAACTCTTCCAGCTGCCGGGGCCTGACATCCCTCTGTTTTCCTATTTCTTAACTTAGTCAGTGGCGACCTTGATCTCTTTAAGGAGCCTTTGTTAAGCAAATACCACAAAAACTTATAAATACTAAGTTCCCCAGATTTCTCCTGAACACCCCAGGACAAGCGAAAACAGGACCGTCTGTCAATCCAGCTGGGCTGTCAAAAGAAAGAAGAAAAGAAAAATTATGCAGGAAGTAGAGGAACCAATGAGACAAATTAGGGGAAATAAGGAATTCTGGTATGGATTGAACTGACAAGCTCAAGAACAAAATGATAAAGACCTTTAATCACGTCAGAAAGTCTATAAAACTGTGTAAGTACAAGGACTAGAAAATGTTAGTAATAAAGTCTATCCTACTTCACAAGAGACAAAATGAACTGCCACAGCTTCGGAAAGGTCAGATCTATCACACATTGTATCTGTATTGAATCTCATACTGGAAACTAATTGGAAGTTTAATGAAGAATTTACTAAGAATGAACAATCTTATAATGACTCAGATGCTTTCAATATGGAAGACGCTTGGCTCCTGTGACTGCCGATGATCACGGCTGGATATGCCTGTTGAAGAAGGAGAAGGAGGAGCAGACGAGCTATCCCGGTGGAGGCTGTCTGATGTGGCCCAACAGCTGGGTGGGTCCTAGCTGGATCCTGAGACATCAAACAGCTAATCCCAGGCAAGACCAGCAGAACCGCACAGACGTCATACAGCTCAGACCCGACACAAAGAACATGCCAATTGATGGAATGCAAACACAGGGAAGAGAAAGCCACAAAGAGAAGTCTGCAGTATGTTATGCTGACATCCCCTAAGTGATCCACCCGTGTTAACATACCCCCGAAAAAGGTGTGTGTGTGGTGGGGGGAGTGATGGGCATAAGATGTCTTCCAGAGTGACGTGCACAGAGTACACTCCACCACTTGGAAAATGGTCTTTCCTGGAAACAGAAGCTGTTTAGCTTAAGTATTCATGTCTGCCTACTAAGTTATAGGAAACATGGGGGGCACAAAGCGTATTAAACAATTACAAGGCATAGCAAAATCACCAAAATGCAGGCTTGTTATGGGAAAATGCTCTTGTATACTGTAAAGATTTGTCACTCATATTGGTTTAATAAAATGCAGCCAGGTAGGAAGTATAGGCAGGATAACCATACTAAGAGGATTCTGGGAAGAAGAAAGGCAGAGAGGCAGTCACCAACCAGACGCAGAGGAAGCAAGATGAAAATGTCTTACTGAGAAAAGATACCAAGCCGTATGGCTAAACATAGATAAGAACTGTGGGTTAATTTAAATTGTAAGAGCAAGTTAGTAAGAAGCCTGAGCACTAGGCCAAGCAGTTTATAATTAATATAAGCCTCTGTGTTTATTTAGGACCGAACAACTGTGGGACTGGGTGGAACAGAAACTTCCCTCTACACAGGCTGAAAAAACCCTAACGGTCCGGGGAATATAACCTAGCAGTGGAGCTACATATGTGAAGACCTGGGCTCAATTCCCACCACAGAATGAAAAGCATTAAAAGCAATAGGAAATAAAGAAAGATCCCTGGAGAGATGGTTCAGAAGGTTAGGAACATTTGGCTGCTTTTCTAGAGGACCTGGATTGGATTCTCAGAACCCACATGGCAGCTTACAGTGTCTGTACCGCCAGTAGCAAGGGACCAGACACACTCTTCTGGCCTGCTCAGCACCAGGCATGTGTGTTGTGCACAGACATGCATACAGGCAAAACACCCGTAAACATAAATGATAAAATGGGGGAGAAAGTTTGAGGAAGGAAGGGAGGGATGGAGAGAAGAAAGACTACAGATAAATTGTTCTTAAACTGATGAGAAGAAAGCACAGAACAAGGCAGAGAGGAAGTAATCAGTCAGCGGAAGAGCAGATGATAGGCTCTAGAAAACTCATCTGTCTTGAAAGAAATGCATTTCTGTGGTGCGGGAGAATTGTCTGTATTCTGTCAATCATGTTTTAAATAAATGCTGATTGGCCAGGCAGGGAGTATAGGCGGGAAAACCAGACAGGAAGTAGAGGGGAGAACAGGAGAATTTGGGAAGCAGGAAGCTTCCCTGGCATTTCTGCACAGTCCATTTGAGAAGCAGGATGTAAGCTGCCCAGCTGAGAAAAGGTACCGGCCATGTGGCTGGCATGGATGGGAACAATGGGTTAATATAAGTTACTGGAGCTGGTAGGAAGACTGAGCTAATGGGCCAATCAGTTTATAACCTAATGTAGACTCTCTGTATGATTTTCTTTGGGGCTTGCTGGCTGTGGGGTACTGGGCGGGACAGTAACCCCAACAAGCCAGCCCTCATGTTACATTTCTGAGCCAGTTAATGAAGACTGAATCATGGCTTTATATTGACAACACTAAGAAACCAGTAGCTGTTTTAAAAAAGACATGACAAGGTGTTCTAGCTACTTATTTTTCAGTTCTTCTAGAAATATGCAGTAAAATACTTCCAAGTGAAAAAGCACACTTTTATTTCCTCCACAATAATTCACTTGGTGGGAAGTAGGTGGGAGTATAAACAGAGCAACATTGGACATGAATTGATAATTATTTGAAGTTGGTTGATAAGAACCTGGGGATTTGTTATATTATCCTCACTATCTACCTTTACATGTTTTGAGTTTTCTACTTTTTTTTTTTAAGAAAAAGGTTTTAACCTGGGTCAGTAATACCAGCTGCTCTGGAGGTTGAGGGGGGAAAATCACAAGTTCAAGGCCAGCCGGGGCATCTTAAAGAGACCCTGTCTCAAAATAAAAACTAAAATGAGGGGTTAGAGGAAATAGCTCAGTGGTGAACACTTGCCTGGTATTCATGAAACCCCAGGATCAATCTCCAGTGTTGATGAAAGAGAGAGGGAGGGAGGAGAGGGAGAGAGGAAAGACACTGAAGGAGAAGGAAGTGCTAATCACTATACACAGTATATGCTGAATTATCACATTATATCCCTTAGATATATACAACTGTTAGAGACAATCAGTAAGAGACCTTAGTGAAGAAAACTTTAGTGGTTAAAAAGCAAACAAACAAAAACCCTCACACAGCTGAGCTTAGAGAGCAGAGAGCAGAATGAGTAGCTGGCGTCTTGACAGGGGAGCGAGGAGAAGGGTGTCATACGAGGTATGATACGAGGTAGATACGAGGGATGAGGTTTCTCCAGATCAGCTCCACGAGAGGATGACAACAGTTAGTAATAGCGTGTTATCATTTCAAAATGGCTGGTACATTTCACGTGTTCTCACCACCAGAAGACTTGTATTTGGAGTGACTGGTATGATAATTGGGCTTGCGTTCAGGCTCATGGTCAGCTACCTCTTTCATGCAGACCAGAACCCACCTAAGAATGCTACTGCTCAGGATGTAGACGAGCCCTCCTACATCAATTAGGAAATGAGCTTCCCTCTTCCTGGGTAACTCTACTTTGACAGCTAAGGATTACAACATTGCAGCACACCTCTTTAATGACTTCAGTTGGTAATTAGCCAAACTTTTCAATTATTCAAATAAAATAATGTTCATGGCCAAAAAGAGGAGAGAGAGAGAGAGAGAGAGAGAGAGAGAGAGAGAGAGAGAGAGATTCAAATAGTTAAAAATTTGGAGAGAAGGCATAAAAGCAAAAGTTCTCCCTCTGAATACCTGACCTCTCAATGTATTCTCTCTCTTTTTTGTTTTTATTTGTTTGTTTGTTGTTTGCTTTGTTTTGTCCTGAGGCAGGGTCTCGTGTAGCCTAGGCAGGCCTCAAACTTGCTACGTAGCTGAAGCTGGTCTTGAACTTCTCCCACCTCACCTCCCGAGCCACCACACCTGGCTTCATTTGTCACGTTCTTGAGTGTATACTCAGCAAGGTTGGGTCGCATGGGTAGACATGTGAGACATTTTTAAAGAGTATTTGAGTAAGTGCAGGATCATCTGGCTTTTATTTCCTTTTATTAGAAACCCATCATTGATAAATGTGAGTTCAATCTTCATTTGAAAGCACACAGCTTAATCACAGCCCTTTACCGGGATTTCTCAGGCCACCCTAACATACTTGTAGGGTTTGTTTTTATCGATCATTTGAAAATATAACTGAGTTTTTCACCCAATATAAAGAAGACATTAAAATAAAAACGAACTAATAGCTTATTCATCATTGTTTATTTAAACCTTTCAAATTGAAATTGCTTAGATAGATTTTCCTTTGGGGCCATTACAGTGCTGTCTGACGACCACAAAGGAATACAGAATTTCAGAGCATGAAAAGAAAAATAAAATCAAGATTGGTGTCTTTCCTTATTCTCGTGTCATCTGCTCGAGATAGGAGTAGAAACAGTGATGCTGTAGGCATATGCAGCAAATTTTTCAAAATATATTAAAGTTGTGACAGGTTTTTAACACCACCTCTCTGTAACTTTTAACCTTCATTTTTCAGAAGTTTTAGGGTTTGTGGCAACAGCTGGTATGGTTCAGTCTCTAAAAATTGAACCTGCTAATTTTCCGCACAACAATTTTAACCTTGGCTAGTCGTCCCTTCTGTTTGTATCTCTTCTGGCATTTCAGATCCATCTAAAGCTTCAGTCAGCTACCATGTGTTTTTGTTTTGCTCTGTCTTTTTTTTTTCCTGTATTGCTCAAGGTGGCCTTGAACAGTTTATTATGTAGCCCAGGAAGGTCTCTGTCTTAGTTCCTATTCTATATCTCTATTGCTGGGAGAAATCATGACCAAGGCAACTTTGGAAAGAAAGCATTTAGTTGGGGCTTGCTTACAGTTTCAGAGAGTTCAGTTTATGGTCATCATGGCGGGGAGCATGGCAGCAAGCAAGCAGGCAGACATCAGGCTGAGAGTTCTATAGAGAGAAGACAGAGGAGACATGAGGCCTGGCATGGGCTTGTGTAACCTCAAAGCCCACCCC
>JAQHUG010000273.1:2545187-2566849 GCA_028555095.1 Dicrostonyx torquatus | reverse complement strand
CAGGCTGACCTTGAACTCAGTGTGTAACAAAGAATGACCTTGAATTTCTGAGATTCATCTCAACCTGCATCCCCTCCTCAGACGCTCAGATTACAGGAGTGTATCACCACACCTGATTTATTTGGTTTTATTCTGACTTATTATTATTTTTATTAGGATCAAAACTAAGTCCTCAAGAATGCTAGAGATTATTTCATTAACAGAGCTACCTCCTTAGCTCACCATGTTATTTTTAGTGCTGCTTTTATTAGCATATTTATTTTTAATGTTTGTGTCTGGATGTATGTGTGTGTGTTCGTGTGTGTCACATGCATGCAAGTGCCCAGAGGCCAGAGTTACTGCAATCCAATGATGTTGGTGTTTAGGTGATTGTGAGCTTCCCAGCTTGGGTGCCAGGAACCAAGCCTGGATCCTCTGAGAGCAGCAAGCCCTCCTAACCACTGAGCCCCTGCTCCTAGCCAGCATGTGCTTATGAGTTTCAAATTGCGAAGAGGAAGAGGAAGAAAGGCTACGTTATACTTGGTTTTGGTTCCATACACCAGGCTGGCTTGGTGAGCACCTGTGCTGCCCAGGCACATAGGACCCAATGTCCACAATAGACCCACACTTGGTTTGCTGAAACAACAACAAAAAAAAAAAAAAGGGAAAGAAAGGAAGGAAAAGAAAACACCATAGGTCAAGTGAAGACTGAAAGAAAAAAATTTTAAAACTTTATATTTTAGTAATCTTAAGTTCCTTTCCCGGTATATTTAAACAGGAACCTCCCGGAGCCTGATGTATTGTTCTAGTCCAGGGAATCCTGTGGGAAGCCCCAGCCACCCATCCTGAAGTCATTAGTCCATCCTGGCAGTTGAGGCCTGGCTGCCCAAAAAACATCTTTATTTTGGCAAATGGGCAGAACTAGCAACAGAAGTAGCAAAAGGAACGCATGTGTCCTCCGAGCTGGTGTGGTAAAATGCTTAGGACCTGCAGCCGGCTTCCTTTGCTTCTCTCTGATTCACAGCTGTAGATTTCTCACACTGCCTAGCAGTTGTCAAACACCGTAAATATTTTCCCTTCTCGCTTCTTACGAAAGCTCGAGACTCGACGGGGCTGCCTGACTGTGGACTTTCTTTTTCTCTCAGAGCCAGAGGAGTTGACCGAGTAACCAGAAGCCGCTGTGAATTGTTGTTAGTTGTCTTGACATTGTGTCTGCGTCAGCTTCAGAGTTTCTGAATAAATATGGGGACTCCAGTTCTGCCTATGTGACAAATGTGCCAGGCACTAGAGACAGTGCACAATGGAAGAGTCCTTACTTTCACGGCGGTGAAGTCGGATAGATGGTCATCCGGAGAGAATTTTGCATGTTGTCAAGATGTGATGGCCGGCTGGTTCGCAGGGAAAGGTCTTTGGCGGTTCTTTTCGCACGTACTAGAAAAGCTGTGTTTTCATGGGACATAAATCACTCCCTAATGGGAAACTGAGCCCGTTAACTTGAAGCACCACTGGACGAACACATTATTGCTGCAGGAAATGGCAAGAAGGGATCGAAAGTGACTCATTTGAGAGGAGAAATGCTCCTTTGGTAAAAAAAGAAGAAACTGTTATTCTCTGGAGTTGAATTTCAGTTTTCCTGGATTGTAAAGCCAAGTGCAGAGGTGCTATTTAGCAGAATTGGACCAAGATGAAGGGCCCCAAGTTCCAAATCTCTGATTTGGGGCAATTCCACTGACAATGATCAAAACCACTGCTCACGTTGTGCCGGGCTCCTGCTGGGCTCTAGAGTCCACTCATCCCTCGCACGGAGGTCCTTCACTTTCAGCTTTCATTCCCTCTTCATTCCCAGCACCAACATGAAGAGCACTTGTGATGAGCTCCGATACCAGGCTCCTGAGAGTCGTGCATTTGCTCTGATTATAAAAAACGTTCCTAAAAATGATTTAACGTGTATTTAAAGCCATTCGATGTTGGAAGACAAATTCTGAGGGACTCGTTTTCCTGGGAAGCTTGCAGGGGTTTACTGCCAGTGGTCTCCAGTTGCTGCAGGCTCCTCTCAAAGTGGTGCTCCTGATTCTTTTCTCTCCTTTTCTCTTTTTTAAAAAAGAAAACAAACTATCTTTTTTTCATTTTACATACCAATCCAAGTTCCCATTCCCTCTGCCTTCCTCCCCACCCCCATCCACTCCTCAGAGAGGGTAAGGCACATTGCTCTTGGGAAGGTCCAACGCCCTCCCTACTATAGCTAGGCTGAGCAAGGTACCCATCCAAAGAGAATCAAACCCTAAGAAAAACATATATCGATCCACCTGGAAAGGGGAAATAGACAAGACCACCTGACAAAATTGGGAGCATGGGGGTGGGAGGAGAAGGGAGGGTGGAAGGGGAAAAGGAAGGGAGAAGAGGAGGGAGGAGGAGAAATTGAGGGAACAGGATAGTTGAGATGCAGGAAGGACAGAGATGAGAGCAAGGAAAGAGATATTTTGAATGAGGGAGCCATTCTGGGGCCAGCAAAAAACCTGATTCTTAACTGAGAGACAGCTAAACACTAGTTGACATTTCTTAGCTCAAAGGATGGCCTGTATTTTATGTCTATACTTTATGGAATACAAAAATATGCACATAATATCCTATTTCTTGTTGGTTGGGTGGCAGACATGACAGCCAAACCTTCAGTGGCTACTTTGGACCAGGAGATGAAACACTAAAGATTGAATAATAGAAAGACAGCAGAACCCCAGCTCCCTGACAGGTTCAGTTACTACCTGCCTCCAGATTTCTACATGAAAGAAAAATGATGCTCCATCCTGGCTCTTGTAGCCAGATCTTATTTCAACTAATATCAGATTACTATCAATTCCTGGCTCATTGTCTGAGTGAATCTAGTCTTAATGCTTATATATATTTTTTCTATAGCCTAAAATTTCTTGGACTGGAACAATGACTTAGTGGTTAAGAGCACTTGCTACTTTTCCGGAGGACCTGAGTTTGATTCCCAGCACCCACATTAGGGTGCTCGCAACCACCTATACCTCCAGCTCCAGGGGATCTAATGCCCTCTTCTGGCCCCTGAGGACACCGGAACTTGTGTGCTCATACTCCCGCACAGGCATACCCATAATTAAATTAATGCCTCTCTCATTTTTACTCTTTTAAGATTTTTTTTAAAATTATGTGTATGTGTGGGTGCTTGCATGCATATCTGTGCACCATGTGTGTGAGTCTGGTACCCACAGAGTACAGAGGAGGGCATGAGAGTCCCTGGAACTGGAATTGCAGATGGTTGGGAGCCACATGTAAGTACTAGGAACTAAGCCTGTGTTCTCTGTAAGAGCAGTAAGTACTCTTAAGCACTGACTCATCTCTCCAGCCCCACTTCTTCCAGCAAGTCCTTAATGAAAATTATGTTCCAGACAGTTCCAGCTAAGTAATCTTATTTATAAAAAATGACTTAAATAAAATAGTAGCTGCAAATAGTATCATAATAGGTATGGAGATCATTTACTAGTCTGTCAACATATAGCTAATTCAATCCTATTTGGTTATTTAAACCACTCAACACTAGGTTGCTTGCTTGTCCCACAAAGCTGGGAATGGAACCCAGAGCCTTGCATATGTGGAAGGTAAATACTCTACCACTGAGCGAGTCCCCAGTCCTTAGTTTCTTGAGTCAGGGTCTTACTGTGAACCTTGACTGGCCTTGAGTTGGTGGTGCAGCCCAATGCTTCAGTTCCTTTTCTGTTGCTATGATAAACACCACGACCAAGAGACACTCGCAGAAGGAAGAATTTGCTTGGGCTTCCAGTTCCGCAGGGATCGTGTCTGCCATGGTCAGGAGGCACAGGGGCACCAAGTGCAGGCCTGGTTGCATGGGAAGGAAGAGAAGAGAAGACATCTCAACCGTGAGCACGAAGCAGAGAGAGCAGACTGGAAGCAGCAGGAGGATTTAATATCAGAGCCTGCGCCAGTGACCTGCTTCCTCAAAGAAGTAGACCTTCCCGAACAGCGCCATCAACTGGAGACTAAGTATTCAAATGCCCAGGACTAAGGAGGATGTTCTCATTCAAATTACCGTACCCACGCTGGCCTCAAACTCCAGAACCTCTTCCCTCCATTTCCTAAGTATTGGGATTATAGGTATGCATTGTCACACCCAGCTAGGTTGGTTTCTAATCCCGTCCATTCTCACTAGATACCACAATTTAATATTTAATTAGAAAAATAAAAAGAAACATTGAAGAACATGGCATCTGGATGCTACCTGGAACAAGTCTAATGGAAATGTCACTTTCCCTTCCTAAGTGAGCTTGGGTGAATATTCCCTGAGACAGCCATTGAAGAGATCACTGGAAATGGGGGGACTGAAGATGACAAAATTATAAGCCTGTTGCAACTGCTACGTTTCCAATTCAAAGGGGGACATGAGAACAAAATGAGAAGGAAGTTAAAAGTTTCCAGCAAAGAGTGGAACGGGAACACCAACACAGTCAGCAGTACAGTCAGCATCAGGGGTCCACATACCAGTGCCTTGTGGTCAGGAACAAGGGAGAAGCAGCAACGAACTAAAGATTAGAAATATTCAGATTTGGGAAAAGTCCTACAAATATCTTAAAATTTATAAATAGAAGCCGGGCAGTGGTGGTGCATGCCTTTAATCCCAGCACTTGGGAGGCAGAGGCAGGTGGATCTCTGTGAGTTCGAGACCAACCTGGTCTACAAGAGCTAGTTCCAGGACTGGCTCCAAAGCTGCAGAGAACCCGTCTTGAAAAAAAAAAATTTATAAATAGATGTCACTGGGGTGGGGTTTGCTCAGTGGAAGGAGAGAACCAACTCCTAAAAGCTACCCTCTGTCCTGTGCCACAGGATGCATGCACACCTACACACACACACAAACACATATAAAATAAGTATAATAATAAAAACAAATGTTTTGGTGGCGTGGTGGTGCACACCTTTAATCCCAGCACTTGGGAGGGAGAGGCAGGCAGATCTCAGTGAGTTTGAGGCCAGCCTGGTGTACAAAGTGAGTTCCAGGTCATCCAAAGCTGTTACACAGAGAAACACTGTCTCAAAAAACAAAACAAATGAACAAGCAAAATGTTTTTAAAGCAACAGCAGGGGTTAGGGAGATGGCTCAAGATTCAAGCACGGTGGGAGGGGAAGTGGAGGGCCCAGGAGGATCCCCAAATCTCACTGGTCAGCTAATCTTACCAAATTGGTGAGCTCCAGATTCAGTAAGAGACCTTGACTGAAAAGTAATAATGTGGGGTATGATAGAGGAAGACACCAGAATCAACTGATCTGTCAGTGGCAATGAAGCTTGGGTGTCAGTCAGATCCTGGCAGAAAGCAGGCAACATGCTCCAAACAGGATAATCTGAGGGGAGGTTGGCAAATGGTCTGTGGGCAAAAGTGTAAGCCGTGTGAGCCAGTTAGTCAGGGACAGTACCGTAGAGCCCTCAGACTGCTTGTACTTGGCAATAGATACAAGTACAGAGCCATTGTTGGAATCTGAAGACAGAGAGGGTGCATGCCCAGGTCTGAGGCCACGGCATGGCCAGCTGACGAAATCGCTCAGAGAGGAAAGCAGGGGATAATTACCAGCTCTCCCCTTCAATCTCCCCCATCAATACCAAAGAGAAGCTGAGGGACAAGAGGCCTTTGATGCTGTCTCCGTGGGCGGGGATCCAGTCTGACAGCCAGATGGAGAATGGTGGGTGTGGCTCACTGAGGTAGAAAAGAGCCTTCCAGGACAGCTTCTTCCATCCAGGGCCAAGTGCTGAAACTAGGAGCCAAAGCTAAGCTACCTTTCCATAAGTTGTTTATCTTGTCATGGCAACAGAAAGCTGGTTAACATGATTATGATGGCGGACAACAAATGCTTACATGCTACATGTTACTTACATGTTATATGATTATACTTACATGATTTTTTTAACTAATTAGTGAATATTTACTATATGCCAGATACCGCACAAAGTACCTCACACACACTAATTGCTAAAAACTGTCACCAATCCGTGGTGGTTCTTTGGGGAAAGAGCAGATCCTTTAAGAGGAGGGGCTTTTGGGAGGAAGTTAGGACATTGGAAGGGTTATAAGTCAGTTGGACATTAGGTGCCATTATTACCCCACTTTGTAAAAGAGCTGAATCTGTGTTACTGCCACCAAATATCTGACAGAAACAAGGATGGAAATGTTCACTGGAGCTCATGACCCAGGGGTTTCATGGTGAGGAAAGAAGGGTGACAGGAGTGGCTCAGGCTCTGGTGTTGAGAGGGTGTGGCAGAGTTCCACTGTAGCCAGGCCAGAAAGCAGAAGCAGATCTCCATCTACCGACAAGGGTCCACCTTCCACAAGCTCCAAAAACTCCCCATCAGTGCCAGCCCCTCAGAATCAGATATCCGGAATACCAGCCTGTGGAAGACTGTGGTGGTCTGAAAGAAAATGGCCCCCAGAGGGAGAGGTACTATTAGGAGGTGTGGCCTTGTCTCCTTTGCTGGATCTCTCAGCAACTTCCTGTTGCTTAGAAGATGGAGGGCTCTCCGTTATGTCTCCAGGACCATGTCTGCCGCACACCACCAAGATGAAAATGGATGATAACCTCTGAACTGTAAGCCAATCCCAGTTAAATGTTTTCCTTTATAAAGGTTGCCGTGGTCATGGTGTCTCTTCACAGCAATAGAAAACTGAACTAAGATAGACACATTGCAGATTCAAACCCTAACAATGTCTTGCGTAACTTCCCAATGATTGTAAAACACTGGTCCACTTCAAGACTTAAATACTGACAGACACCACGGTATTTGGGAATTTAAGGATTGGAAAGGCATGAGATCCAAACTCTCTAACCCAACACTTTCCCAAATTCTAAAGAAAGCCAGCACTATGATGAGGTTGGACGCTTAAAGATAAGCAAAATAGTGAGCCTTATTCTATGTATTGTTACCACAACAAAATAAACTTTTAGAATTCAGTAAGAACAACAAGCAGCATTCCAACTTTTTTTTTTTAAAAAAAAAAAAAAAGAGAGACTACTGTGATGTTACTCTAAGGTCAACAACAAATTAAACATTATAAGTATATATTATCTATTTTGTTTCTGTGTCTATTCAAGTTGCCAGAAAACACTTAAATGATTTTCTGACTTAAGAGATAAATTTCTTAATGAATTTGTGAATTTCTTTTCTTTTTTTTTTTTTTTCGAGACAGGGTTTCTCTGTGGCTTTGGAGCCTGTGCTGGAACTAGCTCTTGTAGACCAGGCTGGTCTCAAACTCACAAAGATCCGCCTGCCTCTGCCTCCCGAGTGCTGGGATTAATGGCGTGCGCCACCACTGCCCAGCATGAATTTATTTTCTTAATGAACTATTTTTATTTTGTGTGTACTTATGTTTTGCCCACATGTACATCTGTGAGAGTGTCAGCTCCCCTGGAGCTGGAGTTACAGACAGTTGTGAGCTGCCATGTGGGTGGTGGGAATTGAACCCAAGTCCTTTGGAAGCAGTCAGTGATGTTAACCACTAAGCCACCTCTCCAGCCCTGAGACATGAATTTTTAAAAACTTTATGTTTTTATATATTTAAACATGGAAATTTTCTATTTATAAAATGAATTGTCTTGCATAGCAAGTAAAATAAAGATACAGGAAGGAGAGGGAGAGAAGGGGAAGGGGAGGGGAAAAGAAAAGGAAGGGAGAAGGGAAGGAAGGAAGAAAAAGAAAGAAAGGGAAAGAAGAAAAGGAAAAAAGGAAGAAGAGAAAAATAAAAACGATTTTGGGATGTGATCAAACCTTGCCACCCATCAATCACTGGGAGTTATTCAAATATTACAGCAATTAAGAGATGCACCCAAGGAAGAGACAAGCATGGGAAAATCTAAGTGGTAATAAAATAAATAGAAGAAAGACAGTAGCCCATAAACAAAGATGCTGGATGCTATGTTATTTTTAATTGCAAATAAAATAAGAAGAAACTGAAATGCCCAGTAAAAAAGAAGAAATTAGCTGTGTTGCAGTACTTTCCCGTGAGAGAATACTGTTTAGCCAGTAAGAGTCTAAGACATGAAGATTTTCATAGCAACATGAAACCGCTTATAGCTTAATAGACACAAAGATTTATCCACCTTATACACTTATACATATCAACGTTATAAAAATGAGAGTAACTGTGCACACACTGAGATAAAGCATGTGAAAACTACAGCAGAGCTTGGACTGAGGGGAGAGCTGTGGTGTGAGCTTCCTTCCCTCTTTCCTAAGGGTCCTGTAATACCCTGTCCCTGGCGGGCTGTCTGGTACTGTGGAGCAAGTGGACCCCAAACCTTGGAGGCTTAGTCAGGGAGTCTTGTGAGCAGAGTCTGAACAGACAGCATTATCTGATGCTCCAGCTTCACGACAGCTGGACCTAGGGCGTGTCCACTTCCAGGTGCATCCTTTCCCTCCATAGGTATCATGCTGGGACACAGCTCCTCCAGAGAGAGAGAGAGAGAGAGAGAGAGAGAGAGAGAGAGAGAGAGAGCCATCCAGGGTGAGCACAAGGGAAGCTAGAGTTTTCTCTAGCCTCCTCTCTGACACAGACTCCCATTGCTTTTTTACCTTATTCTGTGGTGTGAAGCACACTCCTAGATACAGCTCACACACTTAAGAAATTGGGGCCGTCTCAAAGCTACCTACCGTAATTGTCATTACAATAGAACACATAAAATGTTTTTTATTCTTTTTTTCCCCAATCACCCAGAAGGGTCTCTATTCAAGTCTGTGACTCATTATTCTTTGGAATGAGGATTTAGTAACTTCTCTTAGCACACGTAACAGCAGGAGCCAAACAACGGTATCTAAGAATATGAAGAAGTTTATGCTTCTAGCCACAAGAAAAGGCTCCTTGGGGTTGTTTCTAACAGCATGGAATGGATGTCGAGGATGAGGAGGGGGTAGAACAGAGAAAAACAGGCTGGCTGCCACTGGCACCTAGGACCACCGCGATGGCCTCCTGTTGTCCCTTCTCTGAGATACTACAGGGTTTTGTTGTATGAGGTGCGGGCTGGCTGTGTTCCCAGCACCTGAGAGGAATGTGGGCCCTTTGTTCTGACCCGCCCGTTTCCCTGGTCGCACAGCTGCACAGCCTGCATTTGGCCATGGCTTATATCCGGAATAATCACGCACAAACTGGATTCATTTAACACACTCAAACAGGAGATGAGCCCCAAGAGCCTCTGGGAACACTCTTTAAGTTCTAGCCTCCATTGGCTAATTCTCAAATCTTATTTCAACCCATTTTAATAGTCTGTAAGTCACCACGAGGTAGTGGGCTTACCGGGAAGATTCAGCATGTCTGGCCCTGGCAGCTTCATGGCGAGCTCTCTCCCTGACTCAGTCTTCTTCCCAGCATCCTGTTCTCTTTTCCCCATCTATCTAAGTCCTGCCCTATCAAAAGGCCCAGGCAGCTTTCTTTATTAACCAATGAAAGTAACACAAAATATAGAAGAACCCTCCTACATCATTTCCCCTTTTTCTGTTTAAACAAAAATCAGGGTTTTATGGTTAAACTTTTTCTTTAACATTTATTCGTTCATTTACTTATTGTTGTGCTCGTGTGTGCCTGCACACATGTGAGAGCATGCATACGAATGCCGTGAAGCAGTGCACACGTGGGGTTAGAGGACATCTTTCAGAATTCATTCTCTCTCCTTCCATCATGCAAGTTCTGGGGCTCTAACTAAAGGGGTTGGGCTTGTGCGGCAAGTGCCTTTACCCCCTGAACCATGTCATGTGCCCCTCATGCTTGTCCTTGACTAACGCTGTCTTTGAACCTTTGGCTTAAAGAATATATTCATTAAAGAGTCAGATGGACTCTTTAATGAAAAGGTAGTGGGAACGCTCCATCCTAGCCAAGCTCAGGGTGGTGGCTTGTCCCAGCTGCCTAGGATTCTCCCAGAATATCTGCATACACCTTTGCAGAGTGACAACAGACACCTTTCCATTGAGGGGACTGGATATCCCTGGCAAACCAAAGAACACAGCAAGGAAGAAGGGGGGGGGATAAAGGAGAAATAAAAACGACCTCCCTCCCCCCACCAAATGCTCAGAAAGAGAAAGAAGACTTTGGACGGATTACGGAGTGATGGCATCGGTGCTATCAATAAAAGAGGGGATCAATTTGAAGGACTGCCTTCCTGAATTTGCCAGTACTGACTTAGTACCTACATGCCCCCAATGTATCATGCCAATTAACATTAGAAAGAGAGGAAGCTCATGTAGTTGCCTTTGAGGTGGTCAGATTAGAATGGTCTCGTGTGTGTGTGTGTGTGTGTGTGTGTGTGTGTGTGTGTTGTATGCATATGTGCACTGTTGAGTATATGTCTGCACACGTGTGTCTATTCAGGTGGAGGCCTGAGATTAATGTCACGTCTTCTCAATCGTTCTCCACCTTATCCTTTACAGCAGGGTCACTCAGTGGAACCCACAGAGCACCGCCAGGATAGTGGAGCTGGCCAGCTTGCTTCTGGAGTCTCACCTCTGCCTTAAGGGCATTAGAATTCCACATGGGCCATGCCAGCCTAGCAGGCATGTGCATGGATTTGAGCCTCCCAACTCCAATCCTCACACTTGTGCAGCAAGTGCCTTAACCCCCAAGCTGCCTTCCTGGCACTTAGAATGGAAGGTCTTTAAATGTGGCAGGCATCTGCATTCAAGTAGTCATTCACCCCAGTTTGTTGCTCAAACAAGAGATGAGCCCCAAGAGCCTCTGAGAACACTCTTTAAGCTGCTGCTGTGGCTGTCTAAATCTGGAACCTTCTCCCTCAGCAGACAAGGCTCTCCTGAATATATGAGTCAAAGCCAGTTATTCCCAACCCTCAAACCAAATGATAGATCTTGAACTGAGAAGAGATTTTTATTTTACACTCATGCAAAAGAGAAAATTCATTTCCTTTTTAAAAAAAAAGTTGTTGGTTTTTTTTTTCTTCAGTGAGAATATGGGAAGATATTTTTTCCAGTCCTATCATACATAAAAATGTGCATATCCTGAGCCAGGCAAGATGGCATGTGGTTTTAACCTCTGCTCTTGGGAGGCAGAAGCGGGCAGATCTCTGTGAGTTCGAGGCCAGTCTGGTCTACAAGAGCAGGTCCAAGCTTTGGTCTAGGACAGGCACCGAAGCTACAGAGAAACCCTGTCTCGAAAAAACAAACAAACGAACAAATAATCCATATCCTAATCGCCAGAATTTGTGACTATGCTATGTTCCAGAACAAAGAAAATTCAAGTTTCAGGTGTAGTTACGATTATCAACCAGCTGACCCTAAAATAAGAAAGTCCAGTCTGGAGGCACGGGCCTATAAACCACCTATAGGAAGGATGGAAAGTCAGGAGGTTCAAAAACTCAGGGCCAGTCTAAGCAAATTAATGCGACTCTTGTCTCAAAATAAGAAGTAGCAGATGGCTGCATATGAAAGTGGCTCAGTGGTAGAGAGCTTGCCTTGCCTGCACAGAGCCCTAGGTTCAATTCCTAGGACCACACATGTAGGGGGAGGGGAGGACAGAGAGGACCCTGGGTTATCCCATCATCTTTGCAGGAGTCTGTGAACATGGGAGCAAGGGGCAGAAGAATCAGTGTCCAACCGATGTGACTAAGAAAGACTCAGGGACTACTCCTGCTTCGGAGATCAAAGGGACCCAAAAGAAGAAACGCAATACCTCAGGAAACTGAAGAGAGAAGCATTCTCAGAGCCTCCAGGAAGGGAGGCAGCCCTGGCGGGTTAACAACCTGACTCCAGCCAGGTGAGACACAATTCTGAATCCTCACCTCCAGAAGATACTGACGGGCTGTCTTAAACCACTGTTTGTGGCGTCTTGATAAGACAGCCACAGGAAGCAAACACAAGGCACAAACCCAGACCAATGGCTGAAGTGGAGTTCATTTGGTTCCGACTGTGTGGTTGCTTCACTGGGCATGCATCGGAAAACTGTAAAAACACCTGTGTCACCCGGGGAGCTTATTCAAGGCGAGCAGACACACAGCAGTCTCAAGTCCCTCCTTGACTTTTCACCCAGAACCCTGATAGTAACTTGGATCCACTGCAGAAACTGATTTCAGCTACCTAGACATTAAAAGATGCAGGCTTGATTGTTTCAATCAAAATAAATGGAAAGATAAAAATATTTCTCTTCTACTAAGCTTCTTATACCCAAAGCTTTCTGTGAGCCCAGGTCTCAGAAACAAGACATTCCAGCCAATGCCAAAAAACAAAATAACAACAATAACAATGAAAAAAATGTCCTTTAATGTCCACTTAAGGGGATTAATTTTGTGTTTTGTTTTTCTTTTTGACAGTGTTACCATATAGCTCGGGATGGCCTCCAAGGCCTCCAATTTACTATGTAGTCTAGACTGACCTGGAACTGGCGATTCTCCTGCCTCAACCCACTCAGGTGCTCAGACTTTAGGCATACTCTATCACTTCTAGCCAGATCTGGACTTTGTAAGCCTTGTCCTTCATAGGATAAATGAGATGAGAGCCAGGCAATCTGTTCTAGAAAGATAAACAGCAAGTCCTCCATAGGCATGGGAACTTGTGTTTCCGAGCAGTTGGGCCGTGTTAACAAGGGACAGGTGCGGTGAGCTGGCGAGCACACGGAGAAGGGCTCCTGCTTCTTCCAACGCCTTCAAGCTTCCGTGGGGCTTTTCTTTCCTTCCCCCAGCCCCGCGTGAGCCCATGGAATGGGAGAGTGGCAGGTGAGCATGGACGTTAAGAGGCAAGTTCTTTGCATGATGCACTCCGCCGAGCTTCCATTAACACTTAGGGGAATTGTGGGCAACTATCAGAGGGAGGGTATCTCTCCACTGCTCCCGTTTTAATTTTTTTCAATTAACAGTTATGTTTAGCCAATTCCCAACAGAGTTTGCTGGTGAGATTGCTGGCTTCCTAATGCAAGCTTGTCTTCAGTTAGCCAAGCTAATGCTGATGACCTGTGTTCTGAATTCTGATGTGCTGTTAGGCATATCCAATGTCTACCTAAATGCATTTGGGAAGTAAATCTTGTCTGGAAAGGTTTGCTCAGTCAACCTTGGGATTAGAAATTATATTGACCCAAGAAACAAGACTTGCTATATTTAGTCTGGGAACAATGCCAAAAATGCATAGCCAGACCAAGGAGTGGGGGGAAGGGGCTGTAATGTAGTTACTCCAACATCTTATAAAGCATTAAGGCTTAGCACCTAAAACAATTCCAAGATTTCATGTCTTTTTGTGTGGATCACAGTGACTTTCTATTGTTGGGGGAGAATGATAAACAGAAAAGTAGTCAGCTCAAGCCGCCACAAGGTCTGGATCCTCCTAACTCAGCCCCCAAAGTCCTAGAATTACAGGCCTAAACCATCACGTTGATATTTTCGTCATCATTTTGCAATGAGGAAACCAATTGACGAAGAGACTAATTAAGACAATTACACAAAGGGTTAACTGAGCGGGTACCAGGCCCAAGACTCCAGCCAAGCTTATCAGTCTGTGCACAGAGCCTTTCACTGTTAACCCTCACCAGTCCTGGGAGAACAGGGCGCTGTCATTCATTTCAGTTGGAAAAGTGATGGAGTGACCTCGTTATAATAACAGAATGGTTTCCAAACCTCTCAAGAGAAACTAGGAGCTTCTGACTCTTCCATATCGTCTTCAGACCATCACGTCCCTCTGAGTCAGGCTTCCACGCCATCTTCAGACCATCAGTTCCCTCTCCCCTTCGTTGTCTGTCCTTCCTAAGAAAAGCACTGATTGAATTAAACATTAAAACTCTAGGAGGGAAAAAGTCTCCAGAAGGGCCGAGTGTCATTTATCTTTGTGTCTCTAGTGCCTGGTACAATGCCTGGCCCAGAATAGGTGCGTGTCACTGACTATGCAGAAGGAAAGGGGGATGAATACACCAATAAATAATTGACTCCATGAAGGTTACTTTATTTATGATGCTGATTGGAAATTTTCCTCCACTTTTCAATGTAAGGTACATTTTAAAAGAATTTTTCATCCAGATTATTTAAGTATCCTGAATACTTCTTATTTCTGATGAGTTACAGAAACATTGGCACGGAACTATTTTTTTTTTCTGTCACTAGAAATACATGTATCTAGTACTATAATTTAGTACATTTCCAAAATAGAGTTGAAAGAGTTTCTATTCTAAGGACTAAGGCTGCTGAGCACCCAACTCACATCTTTTAAAAGGGTCTTTTTAAACTTCACTAATTCAGTGCCAGAGTTTGCACCCAAAGTCCTGCGTGTGCTGCGCATGCTCTCTACAGCAGAGGCGTGTGCTGCGCATGCTCTCTACAGCAGAGGCCCAGCCCAGCCCCATTCTGTTCAATTAAAACAAAGAGAGCTGGAAGAACGGTGGGGTTCGTAGCTCTCTCTTAAAGCTGTCCTTTGCAAACTGTGCAACTGTAATAAAAAGAATTTCAAGAATATGAGTATAAGATGGTGTTACTGTTAAGAATTTAAAATTAGAAATAAAACAACTGGACACGGTGACACATGTCAGTCATCACACACGAGAGCTGGAGACAGGAGACAGAGGAGGACTGAGTCAAAGGATCCCCGGCTACATAGAACCTTGGCTCAAAATAAATACGAATAAACATAGAAGTTCATCTTTAAAACCGTATATAAGTGTATTTAGGCTCAAGGAGTCTCAGAATGGGCACGCACTGTCCCCCACACTGGATTGTTTAGGCTCAAGGAGTCTCAGAATGGGCACGCACTGTCCCCCACACTGGATTGTTTAGGCTCAAGGAGTCTCAGAATGGGCACGCATTATCCCTACACTGGGTTTTCTTTCTAGCAAAAAGCAAACTTTAGGCTTTGTGATAGATAGAATTCCATGAGGAACCTTTTTTCCAACTGAAAAAAGAAATGCTAAAAAGGTAATAAAATATGCGTTCTGCTTCAGCAAAAGGACCATTCTAGAACATTATTTCTATCCAGGGTGGATCATCTCGTATGGAGTACAACTGAACTTTGCTTTATTTCGTTTTTCTTGAGGCAGAGGTTTTTTTCCCCCATAATACCACCTCTGGCAAATGTATTGAAATAATGAAAATGTCAATATATGAGGTCATATTTGAGGTGCATATGGATTGATTATGTGTTCTAAATGAAGAGGTTTTTTAATAAGAATGTACTAGGACTACGGAGATCTTCATATAACATAAACGCATGAGGGGGCGTGTCATAATGTGAATATGACTAATTGATCACCTTATTAGAAAAGCATTTATCTTGAGATGAAAAATGGCCACACTGTTGTTTGACATTTGGATGGTCGATGGCTTGACCAGGAGAAACCGTCGTTGGCCACTCCAGAGGCAACAGCAGTTCAAGGGATCAGCTGCCTGCCAAAGGTCACTGATGGAATGATAGGGCTTTTACTCTTCGTGGTCTGAAGAGAATCCTCTGATGCTACTTTCATCCCTATGAGGGAAAAATAAAACACTGGCCAAAAGTCATCTTTTTATTACAAACAAAACCAGTCAGTGTTCCAACTAATACAACAGAAGACAGAACTTCTCCGTCACGAAGTCCCTCAGTAAGATACTAATGTGTGTCACTTACACTCTGCTTGTCTGACGCCCAGCCTAGTGGGATGTTGAATTATAACTGAAGAAACACAGGTAGAAAGTCATCTGAGTAACTAGTTCTATGCCTTAAAATTACTCAAATGGGTAGAATTCTAGATATATGTTTAGAATTCATATTTATTTTTAAATTTCCATAAGAAAAAGAGACTTTCGTTAGTCTTAGAAGGTATGTGTAATGGAGCCCAGGCATGGTGCTCACCTTTGACCCCAGAACTCAGAGGCAGGGGATCTGTGTGAGTTCAAGGCCAACCTGGTCTACACAGTGAGTTCCAGGGCAGCCAGGACTATATGGAGAGAGCCTGTCTGAAACAACCACAAAAGGCTGGAAATAAGGTTCAGCAATTAAGAGCACTGTCTGCTCTTCCATTTTGTCTCCTAGCACCTATATGGCGCCAAATAACTCATCTGGAATTCCAGTCCCACAGGATCTGGGTCTGTTCCCAGCACCCGCATAGCAGCTTACAACCATCTGTAGCTGCAGTTCCAGGGGATCCAATGCCCTCTTCTGGATTCCATGGGCATCAGGCACAGACATACATTCAGGCAAAATACCCAAAACCATAAAATAATAAAATTCCTTTTTAAAGTAACTAACAAAGAGATCCGATGGTCCCTCTCCTCCGCTGCGGAGCAGAGGTGATCTGATGGAAGGGTGGCTCCGTGCTCTTAGTTTCTGTGCAACTTTGCTAATGTGCACATTTCCTATCCCTGAAGCTGCACACGGTCAGAACTTCAGTTTTTGTGGTGACACACGCCTTTAATCCCAGCACTCAGGAGGCGGAGGCAGGCAGATCTCTGTGAATTCGAGACCAGCCTGATCTACAAGAGCTAGTTCCAGGACAGGCTTCAAAGCTACAGAGAAACCCTGTCTCAAAAAACCAAAAGAAAAAGAAAAAGAAACAAACTTCAGTTTTTAAGCTTGCTTGGGAGTCTAGTATCACATTAGCAAATAAACCTGAACTATTCATCCAGTGTTGACAACAGAGCTAAGATGCGCTGGTGAGCATGACTCCCAAGCCCTGGTCTTCCTGCTCCGTACCAAAGAAAAGACTTCACGCAGGGCCAGTGTTAGTTGGCACATCCACTGCGCCCCATGGTAGGTGATACAAAATCTAGTTTGTCTCTTGAGGAGCTGATTCTGGCTTCCCCACTACCTCTGAAATTTTGCCCAGTGAGTTTCAAGCTGGACAGTGGTGGAGCACACTCGGACCTGAACTTCAGGGTCACCACTCACCTTGGCCCTCCCCCACACAAATACCCTTCCCTTGCTCACCTTGGTCACTCTAGTAGAAAAAGGATTCCCAAGAACTATTCCTCCAATTATTCCTATCCCCAGGCCCTATTCTGAGAATTATCCACTGGTGTTTGGCAAAAAATAGGATTGACCTCTATCTTAGTTACTTAACTCACTGCAAAACATTTGACAAAATCAACTTAAGGAAGCAAGGACACAGCCAGAAGATGCCATTTATGAGGAAGAGAGCCTTACCCAACACTGCATCTTCTGGCATCTTGGTCTTGAATCTTTAGTCTCCCGAACCTTGAGAAACAAGTTTCTGTTACTTATAAACCAACCTGAGCTTTCTCCACTATGAGATATGTGGTAGGAGATGGTTCAGTGGGTAGGAACATTGACTCTACAAACATGAGGGCCTGAGTGTGACCCCCAGCACTCAAACAAAAGGCGGAGCAGGACCCAACTCGGTGGGGGGTGGGAGCGGAACAATCACTGGGATTCACTGGCTACCAGGCTAGCCCTAGGTTCAATGAGAAGCCTTGTCTCAAGGGAAGAGAAGAGAGCCGTAGAGTAGGACATCTTGATGTCTTCCTTTGGCCTCCACATACAGAGAGAGAGAGAGAGAGAGAGAGAGAGAGAGAGAGAGAGAGAGAGAGAGAGAGAAAGGTGTGATACAACTTAAACATCAAGATAAAAAGATATGAAATTTAGAATTATTTCAAATAGATATCAACTGGGCAATTCTGCTATACGTTCAATTCATTTTATCTAGACATCAGTTATGTATCACTAATGAATGGCTTTTTGTGTCAACATCAGAAGGTACTCGTGGTGTGGTGGTTTGAATGGGACTATTCCCCCCTCCCCCTTAGGCTCAGCCATTGAAATAGTTGATCCTCAGTGGGGCTATCTGGGTGGGGTAGGAGGTGTGGCCTTGCTGAAGGATTTTCCAAAGCCCTGTGTCACTTCCAATGAGTTCTCTGCTTTTAGGTTGTGGTTCAAGATGTGAAGCCTCAATTTTCTGGTCCTGCTGCCACACTTACCCACCACGATGGTAATGGACTCTTATTCCTACAGAACCACAAACTCAAAGCAATCTTTTCTTCTGTAGGTTGCCCTTGGCCGTGGTGTTTTATCTCAGCAACAGAAAAGTAGCTGACGCAGCACTGGTGATTTGGGCTAGAGAGATGGTTCCGTGGCTAAAAGCACTGGCCTCTTCCTGGGGACCTGTGTTCCATTCCCAGATGATGACTCACAACTATCTGCAATTCCAGCTCCAGGAGAGAGATCCAAAGTCCTCTTCTCAACTTCCCAGTAATCAGGCATGCACATGGCATACATACATACATGCATGTGTGCATACATGGCAAAAACAACTATGTACATAAGTAGATATTTAAAAGATGTCTGTGAGATCCTGAGACCATCAAGTCTCCTCTGAAGATAAGAATGAATAGCTTTCAAAACACTGCGTCATAGTGAGAGCTTTGCAGATCTCAATGCTACAAAGTTACAGATGAGTTCCAGTGTCCACCACACGGTCATAATTCTGGAGTCGTCTTTTAACTATAGGAAAATTCCATAAGAAGAATCTAATAATCCCCTGGGTCAGCTGAACCACTGAACACATAGCCTGTATTCTAAATATAATCCTCTGCATTCTTCCTTAGAGGAATCCTGGTGACATGTGTGGACCATATGGTCCAGTCTACTATCTCCCCAATCAGCAAGGAATTTCCTGAGATTCTTCCTAGAATCCCCAAGGAAACAGAAATGCATGGCAAGAGGATTCAGCTTGAATTAGAGAACCCTCTTAGATTGAATTAGGTATTGTTCTATCTGTAATGACATCAGGACCCGTTATTTTGTCATTCAAGAATCACAAATGAGACTATTTGTTTTAAGTAAGGGCAAAAAAGAATGTGCACGCCGTCTTAGAGACAAATAGGAGATGTGCCCAGGTAACTCAGGGCTCGAGGGCCTCTTTCAGTATCACCTACCTATTGAACGCTCACAGCCTACAGAGAAGGAAAGATCTGGAAACTGCTTGGCAGTAGGTACCAGAATCAACCTAGGAGTGTGTTGGCTGCAGCCATCTCCCAAGAGTTCTGAGACACAGGTTCTTGGCTATAAACTCCATGGTCTTTAAAACACACAAATCCTCTGGCCCAGGATTTCTTGCTTTATAAACATTGTATATATATAATATATATAATGTATATATAACATATATATTATGTATAATATATGTGCATATATTCTGTAACTTTAGTACATATGTTCACTGTAATTAAGTAAGATTTTGCAGTTCATTACCCAGTAATGGATGTAGCCTTTGGGTGTTTTTGAAAACTAAAATATAAAGAAAAATGAGCAAATAAATAACTTGACTAATTTATCTAGAAAGATCTTACAGTCTTTTAAACAGACACGTGAACATTTTTAAGAAAAATAATAATACAAAAATAAGTATATGGCATGTTTGTAATGATAACCTGTTTTTCAAAACTGAGTTAATATTGCCTAAGCTATTCTAAAGATGTGGACAGCGAGACATTAGCAGACAACGTGTTTTGTACACAGCAAGTTGCTGAGAGCAGCAGCATCCACTTCACAGCCCAGCCAAATAGCAGTAACTACTAGAAAATCCTTTAAGAGTTTCTATGTTGTGTCCAGTTTACTTAAACTAAGAATCATGTTATCAGTTGTTCTTTTTTATTTTATTTTATTTTTTTAAATATTTTTATGGTTTATTTAACTTTTTTATGTTCATTGGTGTGAAGGTGCCAAATCCTTGTGAGCTGCCATGTGGGTGCTGGGAATTGAACCCAGGTCTCTGGAAGAGCAGTCAGTGCTCTTAACCACTGAGCCATCTCTCCAGCCCCCATCAGTTGTTCTTTAAAGCAGGTTTGTTTATGGGCTCTGAATCTCCCTGATTCAAACTGTCTTTCAGGCCCTCTGTCCATGGGGAAGTTGATGAAACTCTTTTTCAAGTGATTGTACTTCCCCATTGGGGGCGCTTTAAGGTCTCATTCCAACCCCTCCAATTGTTGAGAGGTATGCAACAGGTGAGCCAAGATTCCCTACTTACACATGCACACACGCACACATACGCGCGTGCACGCGCGCGCGCGCGCACACACACACACACACACACACACACACAGAGATGATGATGATGATGATGATGATGATGATGATGAGACCTAAGTCGCAGCACAGAAACAGAAAGAAAAGTTTAACTTCAATTATCCAGGACTGACTCTGTGGTTTAGAAAACCCAGAAATGACCCACTTTTACTTGTGCATATAGTAATGCAGCGTCATTTTTTCTTAAAGAATTTTTGAGTGGTTGTGAGAGAGGTCAGGATTAGCACATGATTTCTCTCTTGGAAACTTAATGCTTTCTGAACTAGGCCAGATACAAAAGAACAAATATTGTACCATTGCATTTCTATGAGGCGAGACCTAGGACAGTCTGAGTCGCAAAGATTAAACACAGAGTGGCGGCATGAGGCCTGGGTTAGCGGGAGGAGGCGTCTCTGTTCAGTGGGTCCACAGTGTCAGCTTTGTGGGACAACGCGAACACACCTAATGCTGCTACATTTCATGCTTACAAAGGATAAAGTAATCTTTTGCTTTAATCCATGGTTCTTTCTGTGTTGAAAACAGTTTATTGTTTAAATCATTTCAAGTCCCATCATGTTTACCTAGCCTTAGCCTCCTCTTTTACCTCAGTCTTTAACTCATCCTGTTTTCCTCCAAAGTATCTGCTTTGTTTTCTGTTGATCAAAGCCATTGAAATTAACCCCTGAGTGACTGGAGTGGCCCCTGCCTCCCCCTCTGCAGTCTGTTTAATACATCTGCTCTCTGTGGTGTCTCACTCTTGCCCTTAGGAGAAGCTCAGCACATGCTCAGACAGCCTAGTCTTTCATACAGAAGGAACCTTGTGTGTTGAAGAGCGAACTATTCATCCATGCACACTAGTTCGCTTCTTTTGGCTGGCTAGTACTTCCCACTAACTTAATTCACTACCTATGGGGCGGTCGGGGGGGCTGTGGGAAGCAGTGACCCAAGCGCAATGTGAAGCACCTTCTAGCAGGACCAGAGTGGAACACATGGACAAGAAACAAAATTCTAACTGGGCGTGGGGGCGCACACTTAAAATCCCAGCACTCAGGGGACAGAGGCAGGTGGACCTCTGAGTTTGAGGCTAGCCTGGTCTACAGAGTGAGTTGCAGGACAGCCAGGGATACACAGAGAAACCCTGTATCAAAAAAAAACAAAAGGAAAAAGAAAACAATCTTTGAAGTATTTGTATAAAATTGGCATAATCCAGCCAGGCCGTGGTGGCGCACACCTTTAATCCCAGCACTCAGGAGGCAGAGGCAGGCAGATTTCTGTGAGTTCGAGGCCAGCTTGGTCTACAAGAGCTAGTTCCAGGACAGGCTCCAAAGCTACAGAGAAACCCTGTCTCAAAACTAAATAAATAAATAAACATATAAGAAATTAAAATTGGCATAATCCTAGACAGAATGAAAAGGAAATGGCAGAGGAATTAGAGTGGAGAAGATAAATATGTTATATATTGTATGTCATAAATCACATATTATTAGATCTGGCCCTGGTGCTGTTATGGCAATAAATAGCAGCCCTTCCATAACAAAGATGTGTACAAACCATAATGCAGGCCAGGGGAAAGAAGCATTCAGATGAGCAAAACCAAGCTGGACATGAAAGTGCACGCTGTAATCCAGCACTCACAGGGCTGAGGATAGAGAGTTTCGGGTTAGTGCGGGCTATAGAACCTGAACTTATCTAAAAAGGAAGG
>JAQHUG010000273.1:2477252-2526793 GCA_028555095.1 Dicrostonyx torquatus | reverse complement strand
TAGAAGATATTATTAGGGAAAACATGAATAAAAATAAGTGAACACAGAAATCTTTAGTAACTATCCAGTTTGTCTCCAATGTTCACAAAATATGGGGAAATGTCTTACCAGTTTTAATAATTGTTTAAGTCATGAATCTTCGAGGGCCACTGGCCCCTCTGTCTTGGTGCTGTGAATCCTCCATGGGAGGTGACAGAAGAGGGGCCTGATTGCCTGGTGAGTTTGACGTAGGAATGCTTTGAAATACCCTGTCTGCTTACAACAGCAGCCATCCCCGTCCCCACCCCCACCCCCACCCCGCTATCTTTCTTTCCCATTCTAATAACAAGCTTCTTTTCTGATAGAAGTGGTCCTTCCTGGTGGCCTTGTCTTCTGTGATTTAAAGTTGACCTTAAGAAACATCAAGGCACTGCCTTCCAGAAGCCTCACTGTGCTAACCCTGGGAGATATATAAGTGAAATTGAACTCTTGGATCTGCCGTTCCAAAGCAGAGAAGATCTCTTAACCTGTGGGAGTAAAAACCAGTCAAGATGTGTTCTCTTATACCAGACTAAGAGAAAGGAGAGTAAGCTATGGTTCTCTCAAGCATCTCCAGCCATCAAAGGCTAGAAGTAAAGACACAGGAAGAGGTGTCCCAAAGACAGGTGGTTTAAACCTCTCAGCAGTCTGATAACAGGAGCCTCCCTAAGGAAACGGTTCAATACTATTCTCTCTTAAGTCTCACAGATGACAGCCTCATGGGCCAAGCCAGTTTTTGATACATGGTAGGTATTTAATAAATGTCTGTTGGTCAGAAATGAAGAAGAGAAGCAGTGGTATACTCTACCATTGTTTAGTGCTAGTTTAAGAGGCTCCTCGGATTATTGACACCCAAAAGGTGCTTTGCTTTATTGGAATCACCATAGAGGTTTGATTAAAGGTGCAGATTAATTGGTCACTTCCAGAAGCTTCAATCCAACAGGTCTGACTCAGGAATCTTTATTTATTTGTTTGTTTTGTTATTTTCACTTGTTTTACTTGTTTGTTTCTGTTTGAGACAGGGTTTCTCTGAGTAGCCATGGTTGTCCTGGAGCTCACTCTAGCTTTCTTTTTTTAATTAATTATTTTTATTTTACATGTATTGGTATTTTGCCTACATGTATGCCTGCATGAGGGTGTCAGGTACCCAGAAACTGAAGCTACAGACAGTTATAAGCTGTCATATGGGTGCTGGGAACTGAACCCAGGTCCTCTGGAAGAGCAGCCAGTGCTCTTAATCACTGAGCCATCTCTCCAGCCCCCTGGGGCTCCCTCTATAGAGCAGGCTAGCCTCAAACTCACAGAGTTCTGCCTGCACTGCCTCCTGAGTGCTGGGATTAAAGGCATGAGCCACCAACACCTGGCCCCTAACTTTATTTTTTTAACAAGCTTCTTGGGTGATCTTTCAGCAGATATTCCAAAGTACACTTTGAAAATTTCTGCTTTGGAAGTTGGTATTGGGGGAACAGAGCGGTGAGGGACAGAGAGTGAGCAGAGTGAAAGAGAGTGTGGCCTGGCGGGCTCACACACGAGTAAACCTGAACAGAGTCTATAAGCGTGTTAGTAGCAGCACAGAGAAGTCAGTGTCAAAGTCAGAGGTCTCCAGCTCCAGAAAACGCCTTAGAGATGTGGTCAGTTGCGGCCAGGGAGCTCAAAGGTTAAGAATGCTTGCAGCTTTTGTAGACCTGAGTTCAGTTCCCACCACTCACACTGGAGAGCTGACAATGACCTGTACCAGCTCCAGAGGATCTAATACCTTTCTCTGGCTTCCTTGAACACCCACACACATTTGTGTTTATACACATAATAAATAACTATAAAAATAGATAAATCTGGAAGAAGTGGTCAGAAGGAAATTCGCACGCGTTAGTGGCCCATTAGTGTTTTCCAGTGTCCGGTTATACTGTTAGTTTGCCTTGGACAGGTAAAAAGTAAGATTTGTTTCTTCTGTTCCTTTGAGAAACCCAGGAGTGGTTCTGAAGCAACCGTATCAGGAGAGGAGTTAGGATGGGTTCTAACTCTCATTTCCTTCCATCTCCCAAATTATCTGGTGGGTGCATTTGAACCTCAGGGATCCACAAGGGGTAAAACGTACTTTGACCTAACTTTCCCTGGCTAAAGGACAGTCGGCCACAGTGTGAGATGGCAAAGCTGGAACGCACCACAGCCACAGACTGGGTGAGACTCTTGTTTGGGGGGAGGAAGTTGCTTTACTCAAGAATTGAAAGAGAATGCCATCCTAGCAAAAATGATGGAACTCAGTTTCCCACAGCCCATTGCCTTCCTACAGCCTGGACAAAGGAAGAACTAAGGCAGCCCTCGCTTGGCACTGTCACGATGACAGCATCGGCCCTGAGCAGGCAGAACAGTGCTGAAGGAGGTGCCTTCGTTTCTGGGAGGGCATCTCTCCCTTTGAAACATGTTTGATAACCTATGCACTAGACTTGTATTATAGGAGACTATTTGTTTGTTCCCAGCTTCCCAGACCCAAAATCATCACATAGAAATCTGTATTAATTGCAATACTGTTTGACCAATAGCTAAACATATTGCTAGCTAGCTCCTACATCTAGAATTAACCCGTTTCCATTATTTTATATTTTATCATGAGGGTCATGGCTGACCAGCAAGGTTCCAGCTGGCAGCTTGTGTCTTTCCCCTCTGGTGGCTCCATGGCATCTCCTGACTCCACCTTCTTTCTCCCAGCATTCAGTTTAGTTCCCCTCCTCCGTCTACCTCTATTCTGTCCTGTGCAGGCCCAAAACAGTTTCTTTATTAATCGATGGTATTCACAGCATACCGAAGGGAATCCCACAACAGACTTGTATAGCTCCACGCTGAGTCCCTAACAAGAGTATGCAGAGATCAACCTGGTCCTCACCCCCTTCACCACCTACAAGGATTGTTAGGAGGTTGACTATCTTCAGGACCCTGGAAGGGCCTTAAGCAATGACCCTAAACTAATTTCATTGCATAGAGCTAGTACAAAAAGGAACACATATGAAATGACCTGTTTTGGCTTAATATTTCTATTAAAAGGTTTGTGTCTTTTCTTATTAGTTAATAAACCCTTTGCCATGTGCTATAGATTTTCTTCTCAAAAGGGTTGGGTGTGCTTGTGTAGCATGCATAAGGCAATGAGTTTGATTCCAGCACTGAAAAAAAAAATCTCAGCATATCATTCTCTTCTTATTTGTTTGACATCTAGAAGGTGGCTTTTTATATTTTCATATCTACTTCTGGTTTCTGTCTTTGGTACAGTATTTATAGAAGCCTTCTACTCTCCTGTGTTGTATTCATATTTTAAAAGGTATGTATGAGCCGGGCAGTGGTGGCGTACGCCTTTAATCCCAGCACTCGGGAGGCAGAGGCAGGCAGATCTCTGTGAGTTCGAGACCAGCCTGGTCTACATGAATCAGTTCCAGGACAGCTAGGACTGTAACACAGAGAAACCTTGTCTCAAAAAACAAAACAAAACAAACAAGATATGTATAAATACGCATAGGCATATACCGATTTGATACACAGATCCTAACCACTTACAACTTATTTAGTTTTTATGTACATAGATATTTTGCCTGTATTTTTATCTGTGTACCACATGGGTGCCATCCCCACAAAGGCTATGGGCATCATATCTCCTGGAGCTGGAGACACACAGTTGTGAGCTGTTATGTGGGTACTGGGAATCAAACCCAGGTCCATTGGGAGAGCAGCCAATGCTTTTAACTGAGGAACCCTCGATGGAGCCCAGTGGTATTTGCCTAGCATTCACAAAGCCTTGGGGTGCCTGCCATACCTAGCACTTATAATAATAACAATGATAATTTGTTGCTTTATCTTTTAAATCAATCATAATTGACAAGTGTGTGACTCAAGATTGAAAGGAGTATGAAGTGGCATCTTTCTCCTACCCGTGTCCCAGCCCTGTAGTCCCTCTGCACCTAAGCAACCAGTTTTATTCATGCCATGAACATTCTTCAGAGATACTTTATACATGAATAGTTCGTGCTTCCCCCACATTTTTAGCCCAGTGGTAGCCCGCTAGATCGGCTCTATGGCACTGTGTTTTCTCCTATTGCGTCTTAAGATCTTCCCATAGAAAACACCTAGCACCACTTAGCCAACTGTTCAACTTCCTACTGTTCTATGTGCACTCACTAAATTGATGTTACTGGTTCGGCTGATGGGTCTTTCACCTGTCCCAAACTTTTGCTAGCCAAAGTGAAGAGGGTGCCTGAACTAGCCATCTCCTTTGATAAGGTTGGTGACTCCCTAATTGTCATCAGAGAGTCTTCATCCAGAAACTGACGGAAACAAATGCAGAGATCCCCAGACAAGCATTGGGCTGAGCACTCGGAGTCCTGTTGAAGAGAAGCAGGAGGGATTATAAGAGACAGAGAGCTCAAGATCATGACAGGAGAACCCACAGAGACAGCCAATGGGAGCTCACAGACTCTGGACTGACAGCTAGGGAGCCTGCATGGGAACAACATAGGCCCTCTGCATGAGTGTGACAGTTGTATAGCTTTGTCTGTTTGGAGGGCTCCTAGCAGTGGGATCAAGACCTATCCCGGGCACTTGAGCTGACTTTTAGGAACCTACTCCCCATGCTAGACTGCTTCAGCCAGCCTTGACACAGGGGGAAGAGCTTGGTCCTGCCTCAATTTGACATGCCATGCTTTGTTGACACAAGGCCTGCCCCCTTTCTGAACAGAAATGGAGAAGGAGTGGGTGGAGGGGTAGATGGGAGGTGGGGAGAAACAGGTGGGGGGAGAAACAGGCTATCAGGATATAAAATAAATGGAAATGTTTAAGTAATTAAAAAAAAACTTTTCCGAGTAAAATACACATACACAATTTTTTACCCATAAAGAAATTTCTTGAAGTGGAATTACTAAGACAAAAAATATATGGGCTGACATCTTAAATACATTTTGCTAAATTGCTCTTTATAAAAGTGAAGCAAGGTATAGAAGTGTGGCTAGACAAGTTTGTAATGCCAGAACTCAAGAGTGCAATCCAGTGTGGAGCAGTGGTGGCGCATGCCTCTAATTCCAGCATTTGCAATTCCAGAGGCAGGCAGATCTTCGAGAGTTCGAGGTCAGCCTGGTCTATAAAGTGAGTTCGAGGACTCCCCATCTCGAAAAACTAAAAACAGAACAAAACAAAACAAAACAAAAAAAGAGTGCATTCCAGAAACTATATTAACAGTCCCTGCTCTTCTAGAGGACCCCAGCACCCACACATCAGCCAACAACTGTCTTCAGCTACACTCCACAGGGATCTGATCCCTTCTTCCACACGCCTGAGACACCGTGCCAACTGGTGCACAAGTATACATGGCAAACATAGCTATGACACACATACAATAAATATAAATTATTTTTAAAAAGAAAGTGCACAAGGCAGTCTGGGTAACTGAGAAAGGCCCCGTTTGTTTATCTCACACAAAACAAAAACTCATCTACCATCTCCTGCTTCCTGACAGCCTTCCCAAAGCATCGCAATATTAAAGTGTTTTTTGTTTGTTTGTTTTTAATATTAAAACATTTCATCTTTTATTGACCCTTACAATACCCCATGACATGTCACTTTTTTCCTTGTCTGACTGTTTCACAGATGAAGACTGGTACAGAAAAGACAAGCAGCTGGTAGCCACATCCCTGTAAACAGCCAAGGTCAGAGACCCAGTGCTTTTCCTACACTACACTGTATCTCAGTGAGGGTATGGAACTTAAGCACCCTCTCACAGACATATGATATTTTTTTAAAAAAAAAAAAAAAAGAAGAAGAAGAAGAAAACGTCTTGACATCTGCTAAGAGGCCTCCTCTTTAGTGGTCTGGTACCTAGACCACGTTTCCATGGGAATCCTCCTGAGAGCACCCATCTGGAAGCAGAGGGCTCTGATTAGCAATCTGATCCGACCTCACCCTTCGCATTAGCTTGGATTCAATATCTGGGAAGCGGAGGGTGTCATTGTTTTTAATTTCCATGGGATTTATTTCTCTGTGGCCACCAGGATCTAAGTATTGACCAACATGGGGAGGTGGGAGTATTGACATGGGGAGGTGGGAGTATGTTTCCCCTAGGTTTAGGGTTTATATACAACATTTATTTGGGCCTGGTGAGGATAGCAACTCTAAAACACGCGCACACACGCACACACACACACATACACACGCATGCGCGCACATACACATACACATACACACACACACACACACACACACACACACACACACACCCTGCTCTGATGATAAACCTAAGAGGTAGATATCTTTATTGACTGTTTCGCTGATGAAAGTGAAGTTCAGAAAGATTAAGTGGATCGCTTAGGGTCTTGCGGAGTACAGCAGCAAAGTGGAAAACACAGCGTCCTGAACTGAACACATCAGATTCCCCTCCAGGCTCTTCCTCTGCTGGTCATTGTAGTTAATGGCTTGACTCCCACTCAGATCCTCCAAATGGAAAGTTAGGAATGAACGTCACGACTCCTCTCCTACACACCCAGCTTACCACCAAGGTCCGTGAGTCCAACCTCTTAAATGCCTTTTCTCCTCAACCCTATTGCTACTTTCTCTAACTTGACTTTTCTCCTTTCTCCACTTAGATACAGAGTTAGCTTTCCTGCCAGATAAAGGGCCCGCTTGTCTCAGCTTAAGACCTGATGTTATAGCCCTTATTGCCTGCAAGAGAGGTCCAGACTCCTCTAGGCAAACCTTGTAGAAACTTTCTCCCCAGCCGTGGTACCCTACTCCAAACCACTCCCCTTGCTCTTCCTTCATTTTCCATCTTTTGCACAAGTTGTTTCTCTGTCTGGCATGTTCTTTCTTCCTTTGGCCTGAAAAACTCTTAACTCTTTTCAGGAGCCCCAAATCACCTGAGTATCTGTTTTGACACTATAGTTCGGTTAATCTCTCTCAATCTCTCTCTCTCTCTCTCTCTCTCTCTCTCTCTCTCTCTCTCTCTCTCTCTCTCTCTCTCTCTCTCTCTCTCTCTCTCTCTCTCTCCTTGGTTTTCAAGACAGGGTTTCTATATGTAACCCTGACTGTCACTCTCTGAGAACTAGCTCTGTAGACCAGGCTGTCCTTGAACTCACAAAGATCCTCCTGCCTCTGCCTCAGGAGTGCTGGGATTAAAGGCGTGCGCCACCACGGCAGGGCTCTTCTTCATGTTACAGCACTATCAAGTTGTTTTTCTCCCGCAGTAGACTGACGAGCACAACCAACCTGCTACTTACTCAGCCTTGTGTTCCACAGCACAACACAGCGCACACAGGAATTACTCGGTGGATTGGTGGGAGGCAGGGGGCAGCGAAACTGAAAGCCAGGATGAGTGGTTTTATTGCTCCACGGATTGGGGTACTGTGTGAGGCTTCAGTGACTCACCTCCTGTCTAAAGTAAAATGGGAGTAGGACATTAAAATAATGAGGACAAAGAAGGCTGAGGGAGGAAGGGCAATGCTAGACTTGGATGAGGGCTAAGCAGTGCAGCTTAGCTAACTTAAGAACCATTCCAGCCCATGCCACCCAGAGAAAAAAAGCTCTTGGGGGGGGGTCTAGGTCAAAGCTTCAGGCATTTACAGAGAGCATTGGCCACTCCAGAAGTGGTACAGGAATGTGGTCACCACCCACCCCACCCAAACCATCCTGCTGCAAACAGCTCATGGCTGTCTCTAGAAATTTCCAGTCTTTCTTTTATGATATTACTAAAATGACCCCCCCAAAATAAAAGCTGAAGTAAAAATGAATAGTCTTGCCGCTACAGTAGACAGGAAGGATGTTGTGGATGGTGCTTAGACATACTTTTATTGTAACTTTAAATGGCATTCAAGTTTACTCCAAGTTCAATAGCAGCCTTGACCTACTTACTCCTACACAAAAAGGCCTGCAGGCAGAGATTTGGGGTCAGCAAGAAACCTTGATCCATTGGCATTTTTTCTTGCCCTGCCTTCAGGGAAGAGGAGTCCCTTTCTGGGAATAGAAGGACCTGTGTGAGTGTCACTGGGGTAGGTGGGGGTGGGGGGTAATGCCAGGTCACAATGGGTCAGGGGCTAGCATGGGTGCTGGCTTGCTGCTGCGAAGTTCGAGGTTCCTCTGGTGGGCTGCGGTTAGAGCTTGGTAATGACCCTCCCCTCTGGCGCGTCTGGAGCGCTGTCCTAGGGGCTGCGCGCAGAGGACGCGGGACTTGTGTTGCACCCTCCCGTAGAGCTCACCCAGAGCATCAGCGTCTCCACGGCTCGCGGTTTCTGGTCGGCTCCCAGCTGGCCCAGACTTGCACTAAAGTAGGAGGAACCGCTGTCGAGCGAAAAGTGCACACCGGGTGATTGATGAACTCTTAATAGGACTAACCTTTCCCGCCCCCCACCCCAGACACACACAGAGAAACCCCACTCCCCATCCCGCCTCCACGGCGGGCGCAGAAGACGCGGCCGCCAGCCGGTAGGGTGATTAACTCACCGTTTGTCTTTCCTAGAGAGTTCTAGGTGGATGCGGGAACACCGGAGGGCGGCGGCAGCCGGGTCAGCGCGCGCGTCTCAGGGCCGCGTGGACCAAGCCGGCTTTGTGCTGAGCGCCCGACCTCCCGGGCTGGCGGTAGCTATTGTTCCCGAGGGCAACCGGGACGCTGAGACTGCAAACCACACCAGCCTCCTGCTTCCAGTGACCCTAGGTCCCGGGCTGAGTCTGGGCCTCCTTTGTGTTCTCTGCCAGCCACGGGATGGCGTCGGGGCTGCTCTAAGGAATGGCAGACAGGAATGAGGGACACTGGGACCAACTCCCTAGAGCTCTCCTCGTGTGACCCATTTTCCTGCCCGGTCCTGAGAAGAAGGTTGGGAGGGACAGGGTATTTGCAGGCCAAGGAAGTGAACAATAGAGCCATTAAAAGACCTTCCAGTCTCTTTTTTTTTAAAAGAAAGGTCCTTGTCCACAGGCCCTCCCGGCCTGGTTTAAGTCTCTGCCTCCTGCGCCCATCAGTTATATCTGTACCAAAGCTCTTCGTGAACCCTGGTTCATATGGGGATCTTCTCTTCCTCTGGTCCTCTCTAAGGCTAAACCCCACATTGGTAATTATTCCAGACCTTATTGAAAAATGAGCCAGATTGGCCAAAGGAACCAGTCAGGTATTCCGCCCCCGGCTGTAGGGGTGCACACCTTCCATATTTACCGGCTACTCCCAGGTTGTTTTAAAAAGTAGTTATGACCAGATGTAGAACAAGACACATGCAATGGCTCCAACCCCACAGACTGGAGTGGCTGGGGAGGCATGGTGGCATCCATCTCTCTCTACTACTGCAAAAGATTGGGCAGCCTGGTGCCCTGGGCTTTTCCCCTTGTGGGAAGTCAGTTTGCTTCCCACTGGACCTGACCTAAACCGGATTATCTTTGAACTTTGCAACTTGACAGGGAGGATGAGAGACTCGAGGGAAGTGTTGAAGAAAAGACTTCAGGTGGGTTTCTAAGTCCATCTGACACCAACCTTGAACCCCAGAGGTAAGAACGTTTGCAGTGGAGTAGAAAATGAGGTAACAAGGAGATGGTCCTTTCCAGCCACCCCTCCCTTCAGCAGGAGCCCAGCTGTAAGGGTAGAGGATTCTCCCATCCAGTCTTTTGCTATCTACTCTGGCCTTTTGAAAGAGAAATCTAAAAGAGCTCAAAGGTATGGGTTAGGTAAGGCTTGGCTGGGGACAATGCAGTCTCAGCTCCCTGAGCATCTTGGTGCCCAAAGGTCGGTTGACCCAGGTCCTATATCTACCCTGTCTGGGGAACTGCAGTGCCCAAGAGTAATGAGACTAAATCTGGGGGTAAGGGCCTCCTGCCTCTCTTGCATCCTGGTAAGCTTGCATTGTGATTTTCTTTGAATTTTCCCAGATGGAGAAGACCTTCCCAGACCTCTGAGCTGGGATTACCCAATTCTTGACTTCAGAAGGAAGTTTCAGTCAATTCTGGTGAAGTCAGGACCCACACGTGACAGTTTCTTGAATGCTGCAGGTGTAAACAAGCTTGTGCCTCCCCCGCACTTGTTATTAGAGGGAAGAGTTTAATTCTTTGTTATTCAAACACACACCCACTCAGGGCTCCTTTGCCCTCCCTACTGAAAACCCTCAACAAAGGAGAGCCTGGACTGCCAAGGCTGCTGGCTGAGAACTCTTCACTCCAGGGCGGCTGGTGTGGTTGGGGTGAGGAAGGAGAAAAGGGGATGCTAGTATAGGTGATCACCACCGGTTAATACTTCTTAGAGACAGAAATTCAAAAAATCTTAGTTCAGCAAGGTTAGCTGCCTCTGGGGCCTCAGAAACCAATTTGGCTGATGTGTCTCTGGACCAAGGGAGAGTACTAGCTCTGAATTCTCGTCCTCTCTCGCATTTGAAAGCCTGTACAAAGAATTGCTACAAACGGATGGTTAACTTAATGATTCCATCAGAGGCGGATTTTTCTCTGTCACATCCCTGGATGAGGTTGTGCTCTGAAAGCCAGAAGGCAGAATATGTACTCCATCGCCCTTTCTTATCTCCTTAGTGGAGTAGCCAGTGGCCAGGGCTACTCTCCGAGGCTTCCCAATGGCAACTTCCTATCCCCAGGCTAGCTCCACACCCGAATGTATCCCGAGGTTTCCCAGATTGCAGGGAAATCTTCCCTTCTTCCTCTGCCTCCACCTCCATTTTGTAGTAGGGCCCTACCCTCTTAGGTCATACTACTTCCAATCCGCATTTGCCCAAATGTCTGCCATCCATGAACCAGGCTCAAGAACCTGACTTCTTTCCTTCAGATGTAAAGTTTTTCAAATCTAACGGAGATCTACAACCTTCCCGACCCCCCCCCCAAAAAAAAAAGCTATAGAGAAAAAAAAAAAAAAAGGACTGGTCAAGGCCTGAATTAAGCCATCCTTCCTTACAGCAAAAGAGGTAGACCTCCCAAGACTAACACTCTCAGGAGAGGCCCGGGTGCTCCTCCCTCCTGGCATAACCCCCTGTTGTGGCTAAGGCCTTCTCTGCAAAGGTCCGGAAAGAAAGCCACTGGCACAATGTGCTTCGGGTAGACATGTCTGCTTCTGGGCATCCTCAACCTGGCCGTGAGGGTCGGTGCTCCTCTGCCCCACGGCGTGCGTCGTGGAAGAAAGACAAACTAGGGTGGTGATTCCCTTCCCTTATCAACTTCCCGCATAGTGTCCTGGCCAGGGGTCTTGAAGCTAGAGAGGAGGCCTGAGACTGGGGCGCCATTGCTGGCCAGATTCCCCTCCCCCACCCTTCTTTCTTTGCTTCTTCGAGACCCGGGAGGGAGGAGGCGGCAGGCGCCTCAGCGGATAGAGCTGCTATTGTGACCTTCCCAGGCTGAGCGGGAACCCAGCGGAGTGTGTACTGCCCGCGGTGGCGGGGGAGGAGGTGACTGTGTGCAAACCTCGGGTGCAGAGGGGGTGGCACCGGGAAATAAATAAAGGCTTGCAACCTCGGGCAGTTGGGCCCTTCAGAGGGCGTTTGGTTGTGTTTAGACTTGGGTGCTTCCTAACACTAATTGCAGGCTCAAGAGGAGCGGAATTTATGGCGAAGGCCAAGGCGGCTTGTTTATAATTTATGAAGTTTTAAATGGTTGTGCCGCGGGCCCAGCTCTCTCCGGCGGGCGGCCGCGTGGGAGTGCGCCCTCCCAGAACTCGCCGCAGCCCCCTCCCACGCTAGGAGCGAGTGTGTCCGTCACGTGATTCACGACAGTGGCAGGAAAGAAACCAAGCAATTCGCTGCTGTCTCAAGAACTTCGGGATCTGAGAGAAGGCCGCAGATTTGGTCGAAGCGACCCCTCCCCCCTCTCCCAACATCCTTACTCCACCACAGGGCCTGGGAGGCTGCAGCTGCCTAGAGATGGAGCCCCCAACCTGACACTTCCTTAGAGCCCACGTGTGAGAGGAAGCTGATGTCAACCGGGCTAGACACTGTTTAAAGTCTAATCCATGAAACCCTAAGCCACAGATGACACTTGGGGTTTTACAGACACCCGCAGACTCAGCAGATACTCCTGCGGTAACCCACCGCGCTGGGAAATGCCTGGAGCCATGATGCATTATGTATTTTTATTATTATTTATGGTAGGAAGAGGAGAGAAACCGGGCTGAATCTAAACAGCTTGACAATTCACCTATTTAATATTTAGCCAGTTAAGAAAGGGGGCTGTGATTTCCTACAATGCAGCTAGCTCTTTTTTGATTTCCTTAAGAGCTTAAAAAAATAATTTCTTGCCGTTATAGATTCTGTCTATGAATGCAAGTTTCATAGAAAACAATGTTAAGCCTTGAGAGTGGGTAAAATATGCCTTCAGTTGAAGTCATTTATTCTGCTGATACAATTCTACAACATATATACTTTAAGCTTGCTCAGATAGAGTGAAATTTAGCAAAAGGCTATCCCCCCACCCCCGCAGCCTAACATGCCATTTTAAAAAACAGCACAGAGGAACAAGGAAACTAAATATTATTTTGCGTCATCATTACTGAGCGAAACACAAACATCCAAATAGAAAACGATTGCTGTCCCACCAGAAGAGAAGCTATTTCCATACAATGGGAATTCCACCTCGCGTTGCCAGGCCAGTTGGGGGCTTGCATGTTTTCCAAACCAAATAGAGATGTGTGGGTGGACTTCGCTGAAATACAAAATAATTGAACCTTGTCTGAAGACCTTTTTCCAAGTGCCCCTTTCTATAGAAGTGGGTGTAAGTGCCCGACCCTAGCTAGAGCCACAATAATATTTACAAAACGATTATAAATGTTGTAGACTTTTCGCCCGTTTTGCACAAACAAACAGGAGTAAACAAGGTGCTGATGTGTGTTATGTTCCACTCATGAAACTTTTATTATTTTACATTTATGGAGAACATTTGTTTTCTTTTGAAATGAACTACTGACCATTACAAAGGAAAAAAAATCCTGAGCACTTCCTAGAGAGAAAAGCCTGGGTGCTTGTCTCTGCATGGCCATTTCTTTTTATACCCCTGCACCTTAGGTTTTCATAGCTTTATCCTTCCTGTTTCTCTTATGCTTTTTCTTTGATTGTCAGGTTTTTCCCAAAAGTTTAATTTTTATTATTTAATGCAGAAAAATGAGCTCTGCCCCCCCCCCATATAACAATCATGTCTAGAAAGAGGTGGTAGAAAGAGCCATGCAGGTGCCGCTTGGGCAAAGCCCTGTTACAATCACCCTACCGAGAATATTTCCAGGTTCGCATCCTCTGGTTACTGCCACCCAGTTTCAATAGCGTGACTGTAATCAAGCGTCCCTCCAAGACAATTTATGCAATAGGTTCCGTATAAATAAAATATTTTTCAGAGGGTCCTTTTTTATGGGGGGGAGGGGCTTGGATCAAGGCAGAGTTATCTGCCTGCAAATGTGTGTGAGTAACACAGATACACTTCCAACTGAGGAAAATTTTTTTATTCTAAATGTTTGTTCAAATAGTACCAGACAATTTGAAATCAATAAGCTGTGTCGAGTGGTGAGGGCTTCGGTTGTTGAGAAACGCCGTGCTATGCCACCGGGCTGCCTGCCTCTAACCATGAAGGACCATTTGTGATCTCAATCCTTTACATCAACTACAAACACCAGCCACGGTTACAACTGTTCAAAACTACTCTCTCAACTAGTTCAGACCAAGGGGACTAAAGAGATGAAATGTGGCCCCCAAGGCCTGGGAGCGCGTACCTAGGCCCGGCTGGAGAATCCTACAAATATACACATAAATACATTAAGACGAGGATAAATAATCAGGGAAACGAAATTACTCGCTTCAAATAATAAATACAGATTGTTTAGTCCGATGCAATCTTTACAGGAGGGGAAGGAGCATATAAATTAAGGTCTCTGAAACTAAGCTAGCCGGAGAGGCCAGGCCCGGGATTCTCTCCAGGCTCTAGTCCCTCTTCAGGACACGCCACGGATGGGTCTCGGACTTACCTTAGGGACACCATTACCAGATTAGGGTCCCTCGGTCCGCAGTATATGGCACTGTCAGGTTTACAGGGGAGGATCCTTGCGGCTGATTTATAGCGAGTCACCCAAAGGAGGACGCGCCTGGAGGGGAGGCCCAATAGTGTCAGCCTCGGCCGCTGGAAGCCGGAGACTCGAGAGGCAGCGGCCAGACCAGATCGGGGAGGAGGGGGTGCCCCGAGCTGCCCCTCGGGCCCCGCCCCGCCACCACCCCTGCCACCAAAACCAGAGAGGTAATTGCACCGAGTTACCAGGCCGGCGGCAACCGCTACAGATGTGTCAGTTTGGGGGCCTCGGGAAGGCGTCCCTGAGACGAGTGGTGAGCCGAGAGATCTGTGTAGGTGGGATGAGGGTCGCACGGTCCGTGGTGGTGGTTGCCAGGGATTTGCGCGGCGCAGCTGTAGTCCACGCTGGCCGAAGACGGGTGTGAGAGGTGGCCCAGGTTGAAGACCGGCCCGGATGCGGGCGCCATGGAGTCGACGAAGTTGCCACCCACGTATACCGGGCTGCCCTGCAGGTTGGCGCTGGCGAAGCCGCCGCCGTTGCTCGCCATGGGGTGAGGCTCGAACTCGGGCGCCGCGTAGCGCTTCTGCTGCGGCAGGCAGCTGCTGAGCGGCGCCGTGTAGGCTGCCAGGCCGTACATATTGGGCTGCGATTTGGCGAAAGCGGGCGGCGAGGGTGCGTCGTAGGCCAGGCCGGGCACGGGCGGCAGCTGGCCGGAGTAGGCCACGTGGCCTGCCGCTCCTCCGAGAGGTGGGCTGCGCTCTGGGGACTGGCCCGCGGGAGAATGCAGGATGCCCTTGGCCTTCTGGTCCTTCTTGTATTTCATGCGACGGTTCTGGAACCAGATCTTGATCTGGCGTTCGGTGAGGTTCAGCAGGTTGGCCATCTCCACGCGGCGCGGCCGGCACAGGTAGCGGTTGAAGTGGAACTCCTTCTCCAGCTCCACCAGCTGAGCGCTCGTGTACGCCGTGCGCACCCGCTTGGATGCTGGGCCCGGCGGGCTCTTATCCTCGCAGTTCTCTCCTGGGCAGAGGTAGAGACAGAGAGGGTGCTGAATGAGGGGTAAGGAACCTCAGAATAGAGAGGGGTGCTTTCCTGTCTTCATTTCTCCCCTCTCTGCTCTCACCTCAGAAGATTTAGAGAGGTCAAAGTCTGAGGGAACACTCAGGCCTCTAGGCCTACCTGTCAGTCGTACCTGCAGCTGCTGCCTTCTCCCGCCCTTCCTTTCCTCTCCACCCTACCCAACCATCTCATCTCAACCCCCAGGCCAGGAAGGACTTTACTGTGAAGCCAAGAGCAACTCCTGAGACACTCCCCTGTCAAAAAAGCCAGGCTTCTTTGAACACCTCTCCCAAGCTCTGCTGCTGGGGACTGGGGGCTGGAGGTTGGGGTGTCAGAGGTAGCTCCAGCCTGCCTTGTTTGTTTATAAGTCAAGCACTCCAAAGAGCAAAGAAGAAGGGAGGGAGGGGTCTTGGCACCTGACTCCAGCCAGGTGCACCCAAAGGCCGGAGGTGATAATACACCCCCCACCTAGATACTGCCCTGGAGTTTGAGGGGATCCCAAGGCCAGGCTGAAAGCATGTTGCATATGGCCATGCAGCCTCAGCACTGGCTTCACCTCCCCTGCCACCCCTCAGCTGCTTGTCCACTCCTTCAATGGGAAGACAAATGGATTTCTCCTGGGAGGGAGGGCCTGTGTCTGAGCTGAGGAGGGAGGGGCAGAGGAGGGGGGAGCTTTTGAGCAGGAAGATGCTTTCCCCCTAGGAGCCACAGCCCAGGGAGCATCAGGCAGAGCAGAGACCTGATAACAAATCACATCCCAGGCTTCAGACTAGCCCTGGACCAGGAGAGTCAACCCCGTTGAGAACACAAGAAGGAATGGCCTGCAGAGAGAGAAGGCATCAGCTTCTCACCGGACCCATGTTCTTCAGACTTAAAATGGACCAAGAGAAGTCTCCTCAGCTGTAGAGTCTCCCTTCCTAGGGCAGGAAAGCCACAGCTGCTCTTGTTCCAAATTATTCTCTCCCCCTAGAACCTGCTCTTCCCTGTTATGGGTTCTCTAGAGTGAGCTGAGTCTTACAGCTATGCCTTGAAGACCCTGAAGTCATACCCCTTAGATCCCAAGTCCACCACTTCGCAGTTCTGGGGATCTGGGGAAAATGAGGCTGTTATCATGTGTCTATTTCAAGAGTTCTTTGGAAAGTTAAGTAAAATAAATTGATAATGTTTATAACTTATTTGGGCATGGTTCTTTTTCTTCTTTGGGGGTATTATTTGTCTTGACTTGATTTTCTGTTTTAAGACAAGATCTCTTACTGGTGTCCAGGAACTCACTATGCTTCCTAAGCTCCTTGACCTCAAGATACTCCTGCCTCAGCCTCAAGTGATGGGATTACAGGTGTACAAAACTACAGCCTACTGTCTTCACATTTGAAGGGCTGGTGGGTAAAAGGGGAAGCTGAGTTATGACGAGTGCCTGGGAAGGCAGATAATACTAATAGTCAGCATAAGAAAGCACTTCCTAATTAATAAGGGGGAGACCAGTTCAGCAAGGGCACCAGCAAGGAAAGCGTGCCCTATCTCTGCAAGAGTATGTACTCAATCGGAATCACTAGAAAGGACAGACATTTCTACATTTGGATACACTGTTGCTAAGGTTGCTCTTATAGACCTGAATCTCTTGGCTCCCTGGTAGGTAATTGGTTCTTAGGGCCAACCTGAAGGGTTATGGTCTAGAGATGCCCAGAGAGCTACCTGGAGTGGCACAGCTGTTCTTCTGTTTTGAGTTCTGTCGGGATTCTTTCATCCAGGGGAAGATCTGCTTGCTGATGGTGGCTGAAGAGCTAGAAGCATTAGGTCCACCCTTGGTCTTCTTGGCAGGTACTCCACCTCCAGGGTTGGTGGGCGAGGATGGGGGCAAGGTGGGTGGTGGAGGAGGGGGTTGTGGTGGTTGCTGCTCTGAGTTCAGCCCAGGAGGCTGGTTGCCACCAGCCCCACCCTGGCTGTTCCCAGTGCCAGGTCTCATGCAGCTACCATTAAGTTCAGCTCCTTTATGGCCTGGGGCTCGGAGAGGTGCAGAACTCTGGATGGAGCAGGCAGAACCTGGATAATCACTGTCCAGGGAGTTGGTAGCAGCAGGGGGTGGGTAGGGCTGATGAGGAGTACCATAGCCATATGCCTCAGTGGCTTTGCTGTAACCATAGCCTCCAAAGAGTCCTGGGTTCTCATAGTATGCAGCCTTCTGCATGGTGCACTCAAGAAGTTCCAGGGCCTCCTGACCCTGCTCAAATAACATTGACTACCACTCTCCCCTTCACCACCAAAGCCAATGTCTGCTGAATCTTGAGGGAGCTGGGCCAGCTCCCAGGTTCCAGGTGACCTGCCAAGAAAGAAAGGGGAAAGATCCTAGAGGGACTGTCATTGGCAAGACCAATCAATAAAAACCGACTAGAACAGGCTTTCAGCTTCCCACTTACTTTGAAGAAGGATGGGCAAGGTTCTGGATTGGGGATTTTATGAAGTTCAATTTAAATGAAATTTTGAAAAAGTTGGAGTATTCCTCTTAAATGTAAGAAAAGACCTTTCCTCCTGAGTTCAACTTTAGCCTAAGAAAGAAGTTCCTTCCACCTCAAGATTCTCTTGGAGAACTGCCTTTCTCCAAGACTGTCAACACAGCTTTTTTTTTAAATATTTATTTATTTATTATGTATACAATATTCTGTCTCTGTGTATGCCTGCAGGCCAGAAGAAGGCACCAGACCCCATTATAGATGGTTGTGAGCCACCATGTGGTTGCTGGGAATTGAACTCAGGATCTTTGGAAGAGCAGGCAATGCTCTTAACCTCTGAGCCATCTCTCCAGCCCCTCAACACAGCTTTTGAGCTTACATGGGAAAACATTTATGACTGACTGATTCTTCCTCTCAACGATGAACTTATTAAAGGGAAGAACTGTGGCTTTTTCATCCACATATCGCTAGCATTCAGTGCAATGCACTGCGTGTAGTGAGTGGCCATTGAATTGATGGATGAAGAGTGGATAGGTCACAGTCAGTCAGTCTTTGGATAATCCTGGGGGTCTGATTTTGCTTGGTGCTAGAGATCACCCCCAAGGTTTTGTGCACGCTATGAGGGGACTCTAAGAACCCCCAAGCCCTAATCTCAGTGTTTGGATGGACAAAAGAGAAGCTCTATTACACACCCAGAGTTTCCAGAACTTCCCACCTAGTTTCAGAATCACACTCTTTTTTGAAGACTCAGACAGTCCACTTTGATGCCAGGCTGAGGATCCACAGTTAGCTTTATGGGTCAGCACTCTGAACTCTATAGTGTAGAAAACTAGAAAGTTAAAAAAAAATACTTAAAGACTCCCAGACTTACTTTGAAGCTAAAGGGGAAAAAAACCTTTTTTTTTCTGCATTTTCCCACACCCCTACTTTGTCCTTTTAGAAGGGGTGTCCCTTAAAATGGATGGAAGAATTTAGATCTTGAAATGCATGCAGTGTGGGTGAGTGGTGAATGCTCTTATAACTTTATCGTTTTCCTTTGGAGCTCTACATAAATAGATATTATATTGACCTCTGCTCTGGACCTTCCATTCTGCCCCACCTGTCACCCAACGTATAGCCAATGAGAGAAGTTCTCCTGACATGATGGATGGACCCAGACTTAGAAGGATGGAAAGGAACTAAGAAAAACTCTTCTCCTTTTGTATGCTCTGACTCTTCATGAGGGGGGTGCTCTTCCCACCCATCCTGAAAGGCTCCTGAGGAGTTAAAGTATAACTAATATCATTCAATCACTTTTGTCTGTTTGATAAAGAGAACCCACAGGTCAGCTCTCCAGCCTTACAGCTTGAGCTCATCCAAAAATTCTCCCTGGCTTCCTCCGTCGTGAGAGACCACATCATGCTACTTACGGCCTATCAGACTTAAACACAGAAACCAAAACACTTCTGCATTAATTTCCCCCTGTATTTTCACCAGAAAGCCCAACCACTTAAGAAAAGTCTCCAAATTAGCTCTTGTTTGGTAGTACGATTGTCCATTTTGCTTTAGAACACAAGTGAATAAGCCGTTTATCTTGATGAGAGACATGGGTCCTTCTCAATGGGTTGCAGTAACGCTGAAATGTTTTGTTGTAAGCATTGTTTCTGCTAGTATCCATAAATGCGCAGTTAAGATATCACCTAACAAAGCTAGACTAATTCTTTTGATTAATTTTCAGTACCAACCCCTGACTATTAAAGTTACCAAAGAGCAAATGGACAGTAAATCCTCATTCTGTGACTAATATTTGTATACGTTTGCCCCCAGGCCAAAGAAGGTGCCACACTAGGTTGACTAAGTTTTAGGGCTTTTCAGGGATCCTGCTCCATTCTGGAAGTCTAAATGGTTGCATCAGGCCTCTGGGACCACCTGATTTTGTTTGCTACTGCTTTGTCACTCCCTTGACAGCTGTGGAAGCAAAACATCCCCCTTCTGCCTCCGTGTTGACCAAGTTTGTCTTGGGAGGTAGACCAGTCAGTCACATTAAAATAGCTTCTTGAGGAACCAAGTGAGCCTATGAGACAGATGGCTTTACATGTTATTTCTGCTCCTGTGGCATGTTCTTAGCAAAACCTCTATATAAAGGCCTCGGAGGCACAGATAGCCCTCACAAGCAGAGTTTCTTGCCTGTTTACATTGTCTCAAAGAATTTCCAGGCCCACTTCATGGTCTAATGTCCATTTCTTTACAATCAAAGGTAGCAGTGGTGCTCTTCTTTTTAGGAAAATACACACCACACACACACACACACACACACACACACAAACTTTGCAGCACCCACCATACAGAGCCCTAAAGAAGCTTCACTCCCAGAGCACAACCTGAAAATATTGTTACAAAAAAAACTGATTTAAAAAAAAAAAGTTTACTTCTTTCCAGAAATCTCTACTCCTTGTGAACTCTGCTTGAACCTAAAAAAACGGGACTGGGTCATAAATCATTTGGACAATGGTCAACTGTTCAGTGGCTCATCTTTTCGATCACTCCCCCCCCCCCCGTTAAGGCTTTCTTTTCTCACCCTTTGGTACCTTTGCTCATTTGAGCATCAAGATCCAAATGCCTGGGGGGGGGGCACAGCTTTGAGGGAGGAGCAGTTGAGCTGGACTTCTCATTTCGGAGTAGTCCTCAGTTTTCCTTTCCTCCTCCTAGCCCCTCCCCCCTCTTCCCCCTCTTTCTTTCCTCCCCCACTCTCACCCGGGCCAGAGGAGTACAGTGAGGTGCAGCCACCCTGTCCTCTGGAGCACCCCTCTCCTCTTAGGAAAGGGTCGCCTAACCGAACTGGTTAGTACTTTTCCAAAGTCCCAGGAAGTTACCCAACTCTGCCTGGAGGCCTAACCGCAGGCCCAGAAGACAGGGCCACATGGTTTCCAGCCGGAAGGAAGGCCAGGCACCCTCTCAGGGTTCGCAGCCCTCGCTAGGCCTAGCCTCAGAAGCAACGGAGCCCTCATACTTGCTCACTGCACTTAATTCTGCCCAGATCAATACCTAATATGATACCGAATAAATAAAAGGCGCTCACAGCGGCCAGGGGACAGGGTTATTAAGCAGCTGGAGCTCTCACGGTGCATATCAATGCACCTGTCATTGTGGTTTGTAACAAAATTTATGACTGCGACCACGGCAGCAGTAAACGCTTCAGTAAGGAATGAAAAGAAAAACACTTCCCAAGGCCCGGCACTTTTCAGAAGTGGAAAGCAGGCTCCGCGTAGGAGGCAGAGCAGCAAAAGAATCCCCTACTCCGCACTTTTCCCGTCCATACACCCTGCGTGCGAGCTGTGGGATTATATAAAAGTGGCCGGCGCCTGGGCCAGCAGCTGTGCTCGTAGCCCGAGCTGGAAAGAGAGGATCGCAAGCCCAGCCGAGGACCACAGACCTGGCCACACGCCTGGCCTCCGACGCGGGGAGGCTCGATGGATGCGCAGAGACCCGCTATTTGTTTGCTAGCCAGCCGTGGCCTTTGCTCGCCCTCCAGGACTGCGGGAAGGCCGAGGGAGAGGGAGGCTTGGGCTGGGAGGGAGCCGCCAGTACCGGGCTGTGTCTAGCGCTGCAATGGTAGTAAATAACGGGACTTTCACCGTCAGTCGGTGCCAGTTAAGAGAGAAATGGGAGGTTATGGTTGTGTTAGCTTCTCTTAAAATTCTCAGAGGTTTAAGTTGATCTAACGCCTTACTTTGCCTAAGCCGGGTCTTCATATAACCCATGGGTCTCATCCTGGAGGTCACAACTCTTACTGGGCATTCTTGTTAATTCAGTGGGACCGAGCATTGACACTCCTTTGCAACTTCAGATTTGGGAAACCACTCCTCAGCAGCGGGTTTGCTGGGAAGAGAACTATTTGCCCACATTCTCCCGACCTCTCAGTCTGAGCCTCTTCTGCCCTTTGGGAAGCCCAGGGCACCCATTCTAAATCACTTCTATTTAGCCCGGATAACTCAGTACAGTAACACACCCTGCATTTAAGACAGCGGACCTACTCCATTAAAGTTCCATAAATTTGAAGGCCGATGATCGGTTCTCATGTAACAGGCAGCAGCTCACACTGAGGTGATCTACTTCAAAGCCGCCCTTTGTTTTATGTCTTGATGTAGGGATCCTGGGATGGTTACTTTGAGCTGAAGGGAAGGAACATGGAAATGTAGTGGGGATTATTTATTTAAATCACCCCCACGCACCACAGTTTTGTGTGTGAGTATATTGTCTTGAATTTTGTTTCTAACTCTTTTTGTAGGCTCTTCAGTTTTCTTTGATATTCTGCAGAAGCAGATCTGGAACAAAATGGAAAACTCAGGAGCAGCTGGTTCTGTCTTGCCAACATTACCAGGAGAGCCTTTACCCCCCTTTAAGGGTGTCATAATCAATGTGGCTATTGTATGTGGAGCCCGCAGCCATTCCAGATGCTTTGGCCCAAGCAGAATGAAGACTCAGTTGGTTCCAGGGGAGCTAGAGGGCAAAAATCCTTGCCTAGGTGGGGGAGGGGAGAGAACCGGGTGGTGAGGAAAGGACCCGGGGTGAGCCAAGTGGGTCAGCCCGCGCAGAGAACTCCGTGAATGGAGGTGGGAGGAAGACTATGGGTTAGGAAAGGAGGTTAGATACTCAGGTGCACCTGGGGTGGATGCTACTAGAGCTTCCCCCAAAGGACCCGAGGGAACCCAGAGCTAGGCACTAGCTATATCCCGCTTTGCACATTATAGCTCTGGCTCAGCTAGCTTTCCTGAGTGTATTAGAGAATACCCAAACTGTTCTGGGCCTGCGTTGCTCAATTCTGGATCGGGACTAGGCTATAAACCGCCTTCAAGACAGCGGACCCACTCCGTTAAAGTGCCTAAGAAACCTCCACCCCAAAACCTCCACCTCAAGCCGCTCACCACTGCGGCTCTCCAGCAGGCGCTGGCCCCTGGTCAGGTGAAAGGAAAGAGACTCTGTCTCTCTCTTGATCTGCCCTGTGCAATTTGTCGACTCAGTAGTTTGCAAACACTAAACTGCGCCCGGGAAAACCCCACACAAAGCGTTCAGGGCGCTTCTAAAGACTAGAGAGCGTAGCCATAAGCCTTTGAAGTGACCTTTGGCTCACACTGCAATAACTCACCCCTTAATGAACACCCAACGGAAGCGCCTCAGAGAGATCCCAGCCCGGTAGGATTCCTAACTTTGCACCCTGGCTTCAGCTTCCCAGACGACCTGCGTCCAAGGGGGCATGTCATTTGCCTGCTTACTACACCCAACCTGCTTGGCTGGGCCCCCAAGAATGGCGCAGTAGAGATGCAGGGGTTATCAGGATGCTCAAAGCCGTGGCCCAAGTCCTCAAATCACTTTATATTATGCAATCGCGTGGGCAGACATCAACCTGCGCTGCTTGATTATCTTTATTTATTTTTGAAAAGGGCTTTTTTAGACATAGAATCACTCCCCCAAGAAGAAGGATCTAGTTAAATTTTATTTTCCAGGAGCTGAGGAACCCGGTAAGTTCGTGCTTGGGCTTTTTATGGTGAATGGTGCGCTCTGAGCTCTAGGCACAGGGGGCTTGGGAAGTGGAAAGGGAAATCGATCCCAAGTTGGTTAGTTGGGTCACACTCAAAACACCTTTCCTCTGCGTTTCCTCCTCTCCTTTTCTTCAAACCAAGCGGCACTGACCTAATTTCTGCCCCAAATCGTGCTCTGAACCCGGCTGGATTCTCGTCCTGTCTGAGTTCTAGTACCCCTTTCTCAGCCAGAAACTTCAGAGGCAAAAGGGTCCTGCCCGCTAGTTGTCGGGGAAGAGCTGGTTCCAAGCAACCCGACCCCCATACCCCACCCACCATCCGCACCCGGGGAAAACTCTTCAGGAAGGGGGCCAGAGGGGAGCCTTGGTGGGGATTATTGAAAATTTCGGGGAAGTTCTGAGTGAGTGCCATGGGGCCAAATGAAATGCTGCTTGCTGTTAATTGGATTCGGCTGACTAAGCTGGCAGGCTCGCAGCTTCGAGGCAATGAGCAAAGAAAAACGTCCACCGACTTCAAATTCTGATGGAGCCCAGTGCAGCTGATTGACAAAACAACTTGTCTTGCTTCCTTTGACGGCAAGGGCCGCCAAACTCAGTCCCTTCTTCCAGTGGGGCCTGGCCCAACTAAAATTTCGGGAGTGTACCTCAATTTGGGGTTCCTTCCATGGGGTAACGCAGTGGGATCTGGCCCACTCCCGCTCATGAAGCCACTCACCCTTGCCTTGGTTGGGGGTAAAGACTTGGGATAGTTTGTCTTCTACACTTCTAGGCTGAAGTTAGGAGGCACAAGTCAACAAAAGGATATGTGGAATGCAGGAACCAAGATGATTTAGCTTTTACCACTTAGGGTTATTTGGGCAGAAGGACCCAGAAGCACTCAGTCTGTTCTTCAGCATTGTTAACAGCCAAAACCTATGCTGATGAGAGACTGGAGAAGCTTCTCAAACTCTTCAGGGTAGTGGGGGGGGTCTTTTCAAATTGGGGGACATTTTTACTCCTGTGGGTAAAAATGGGAAGCCAACAGCAAGAGGTAAAGGCTCAGTGTTTGGAGGTGACTACCAGAACAATGCAGGGAGCTGGCTGGTCACACAGTTTATTTTAAATGCGTATAAATCAACCCGCCTGCACCCCAGCCCAGCAGCCCAAGATACAGAATTAATATGATGTTCCATCTTACTTTGGCAGTGACAGTGTAAAAAAAAAAGTTTCTTTTTATTCATTCCATTTTCAGCCCATTCTCATAACTACACATTTACCCTCAAAATACTAACTCCAGCCCCTAGTCTGCTCAACAAACCCACTCCTTAAACTGCTACACCCCCTCCCCAAAGCTGCCGGCCACCCTCCAAGCCTGGTAAGGTGGTGTCCTCTTAACCTTTTGGTAGGCGGGGAATGTCCCCATAAAAGCACACCTCGTTACGATTAATCACCGTCCTCGATGTATATGAAGAAGCGCGCATCTAGGTCTGCGGGCTGCCTCACCAATTGGCAATAATCAAGATCACAGATTACACAAAATAAATCATATTTAGTATCCCGCTCAGGGCAGCAAACAGTACTGTGCCCAAAGATTTCCATTTTGTCATGCAATTGCTTACCTGGATCCCAATTTATCATAAACCTGGTGTCCTCGGTCTCAGAGTGGGCGCCAGTGGGGGGCAGAGCTAGCCTTCCCCCTTTGTCTGCAGACAGCAATGTCCCAACCCTGGTCTTGTGCGCTTGCAGACTCGGCCATATACCCGAACACACGGAATTCCCGGTAGAACGGAACCAGGCTGAGGTTCAACTACCAATAAACGCTGGAGGAACGAGTTTGTAGTCCCCAAGCTGGCTTCGCCTGCGCTGCTCGCTGGTCGGTCCACCCGCCCGCCGGTCCGCTCCCAGGCCGAGAGCGGAGGCCACTTGCTCCCCCACCCACTCCTGGGTTCCTGCCCAGCCCTCCCAGGCCCCCCAGAGCTCGGGATTTGTTTTGCTTTCGGAACCTGGTCCTTTCTGAATTTGGAGAGAGCCCCGGAAACCCCCTCATAGTCGGGAAATACAGACGCTGCCTTCAAATACGAGCATATTTGTTCACGTGACCCCAAGGGAAGATTGTACTGATTGAGGCTGAAACTTTCACGCCATCCAGCCCAAGAGTGTAGCCAGGCCTGGGGGCTGGGAGGAGGGGCGCAGGAAGCTTGGGACCCAGGCGCCTTCCCTGGGGCAAGACCCTGGTGGAGGAGAGAAGGAAAGCCTCCAGCCTCGCAGCTTGGGATCAGCGCAGCCACAGCCTGGCCGACTGCAGTGAGATGAGAACTTGAGAGTCTCTCTGGGCAAAGACCTCTGACCCTGGCCCGGCCTTCTGCCAGACCTACCAGTGGATCGGACATTTTAGAGGTTTCCTCCTAAAAGCCTTTGTGGAAAAGACTATGAAAAAGAAATCCGGGGCTTCCCTAGCTCCTCATCATTCTATATCTGCACGCACCTAGACAAGATGTCCTGCCCGTCCCCCAGGCTGCTGTCTGCTTCCCTCCCTCCCTGCCAGACCCTTAAGTCTCACAGCACCCGTTCCTGCCTTAAGGTAGGACCGGCTGGTTCTCAATTCTGGCCTGTCACCCTGCCACCCCTGCCACTCCTTGTGGGCGCTGGCTGGGATTCGCAGACCCAGCAGGCAAGCTGCCACTTCTGAACCAGAAGAAAAAAAAAATCGCCTAGCAGCAGGACAGGCCCTGGCGTGGCCTCTTTTCTTGGCGCTCTGAGCACTACACCCAAATGTTTTGGGGTCTGGAGTCACCTAGGCGAGGAATTCCTGCCCACCTTGATCTGTGTGAGTCCAGATCTGCTCAGAGCCGACGGAATCCTGTGTGATTCCGGAACTGCTCAGAGCCAACGGGATCCCGCAGGCCCAGCAACAGCCGGGACAGCTTCCCGCTTCCTGCGGTAACTCCAAGAGGGCAAGGGGGCCTGCTGAATCGGGCTTACCTGGGGATAACGAAATTTCTATTTTAGAATTACTGTATCAGAACACGATCTCACCACTCTGCAAGCGACTAGATGAAATTGGCGGTAGATATTCTGCATGTAGGAAGAAGAGTTAAGCGAATCTCGGTCAAGGATCACTCCTGGGTTGTGCAGAGCCCCTGTCTAACTTCTGGTCAGGCCGCCCTCACCCTAGAACCCCATATGATGGGAAACTCCCTCCCGAATTTGGCTTTCTCAGTTTCTTAGAGGCTCTGCCAAGAAGTTGATGTCCCATGGCTTGTATGGCCTCTTAAGAGGCAAAGTGAACCCCAAAGATATACATGAGCTCCAGGGAAAGAAAAAAGGTTTTGAAAACCCAATCTAGAGGACCCGGCAGGTTCCAAAGAAAGGTCACTGGATCCATCTACCAAATTTAACAGTGAGTCCCTTCCTTTTGTTCATCTGTCCCGGCCAGGGCTCAGACCCACTTGGGGTGCCTGTCCTAATGGACCTTAGGCTAACCCCACTCCACCCCCATTCTGAGGACCCCGCCCCCAGGCCTCCAGCCAGGGGTTGAGCTCGCTGCGGACTGCAAGTGTTAATTCCCCAGTCAAAGAGGGGGGCTGCTTTGCGGGAATTCGTCTCCAGGAAAGAATCTAAGCCTTCTTCAATCGGAGCATATGTTCATAGAGCAATAAACCGGAAAGATTTACAGTCCTCGCCCGGCCCCCAACAGCCTCACACCCTTTCAGGAATTACTTACGATGATTTATCACACCAACCCGGGCAATTGTCACACTGATAAAATAGCCCGGGCCTGTGCCCGCCAAGCCAGGCCTTGGGAGGCTGTTGGCGGCCCGACCTCTAGTGAGACTGGGAAGCCTTTTTGTGGGTTCCTTTCTGAACCTACCAGGGGATGTCTGAGTGGATTAAAGTGGGTGGGGTGAGCGGGGAGACGATTCTCATTGAGAAAAACGCAAGCAGAGAAAGCACCCAGAATCTGCGAGCAGGAGTCACTTGCTAAGCACATAAACATTTGTCATCTTTGAATAATTGAATTAATGTGTTATTGTTTGAATGTATAATTCATAACGGGGGAAACTTTTTTGCTGTCCTGACGGAGAAATACACACACAGACATCAAAATTTTAAAACAAACATACACACAACTCTAAACTCTAATCACACATGGCCTGTTCTCTGAAATTCTCCTCCAAGTCAGTGGAGGCACAGATGTTGGGGGTGGGGAGAAGTGAACGAAAGAACTGTCCATTGAGAATCCCGGGTCAGAACCTGCAGCTTAAAGAAGAGAATGTTTGCTACTGGCCCCCATCTCAGGGACAGGGCTACCTGGGGTGGAGTAGGGCCGAAGCACAGCCACCTTTAGGATGTCAAATCTTGGAGTAGGACTGAAAACAGACTAAAATGAGAGCAAGAGACACTGTCGCTTTTGCGGCTCACCACCGCCTCGCCTTCTTCGAAGGCTTTCCCTTGCTCTGGTTGCTCCATCTTGGAGGGCTTCTTTTCCTTTTGTTAGATATTCAAAAAAAAATAGAAATCCGAAACTAAAGAGGAAGCAAGAAGAAACTGCTCGCTGGAGCGGTGAGCCGCTGAGCTAGGGGTGGGGAAGGCAGAGAACGAGAGAAGTAGCTTGGAATCATTATCTGTTGGTTAAAATCTGCCTGGGGTAAAATTTCAACTCGATTTTATAGCCTTCTATTATGACGCAAAGAAAAATTTACGAGCCTCGCTTGAAAAGAGGGCCAGGGCCTTTTCTCGCTGGTTTAAGAATAGGCAGCAGATGCGGTGACAGCGACCATTGTTCCCGGTAGACACAGGCGACCAGGCAACCTCGGCCCGCGTGCGCCAGGAGTGTCCCCAGCCCGGCGGGATTTTTTTTTCTTTAAACTCCTGTTGTCTGGGGAGCAGGCAGGCTGCGCGCACCCTCACCCCTTGCACCCTCACCCCTCGCACACCCTCGGCATCCTCATCCACACCCTCTCTCTCTCTCTCTCTCTCTCTCTCTCTCTCTCTCTCTCTCTCACACACACACACACACACACACACACACACACACACTCGGCCGCCCGTAGTAATTTTTCATAAGTGCAAAGCTTCGCTGAACCAAAGGTCACCATCCAAGCCACTAACAACTTCTGGCCGGCGCGCGGTTCCAAACCAGGAAAGCAATGGCAACTATTAGTCAGCGGCTCTGACAGCTAAGTTCATTAAGGATTGAAATCTGATGAAATAAAAGTAGCCCAAATATTTACCTGCGGGCCGCACTCAGCGCCCGCTGCGGGGCCGGGTCTGCGGGCGCGGGGGACCCCCCTCGGCGGGCCGTGTTCTCGGGATCCCTGCACTTTCCAAGTCGGAGAGAGCCCTTTGCGTGGCAGATTAATGACGACTCCGTGTTTCTTAAGGGACGTGCTGAATTAATTATTTCGCCAATCACGTGGTCGCGACTTGTAGAAATCTATTCTTATCATCTTCCTCGCACTTTGAAAATTCTCCGGGTTATGAGCGGCCCTCCCCCGGCTGCCGCCGAGCCCTGGCCGCCCAGCCCGGCGAGGGGGGCAGGGAGGGCTCCCCAACATGGCGCCGTCTGCCGAGGGTCCGAGTTACTGTACTGTACTCAGCGGGCTCAGCTATGGCCTCGCTTCCTCCTCATCCCTGCCGGTGATTCAATACACACAGCGGTATTGATGTATTGGTGGGCACAGGAGGAGCCATTAACCAGAAGACGGGCAGAGGACAATCATAAAATGTGTCTGAATATTTAAACTTCTGTCTGCGCGCTTATAAATACACATGTCCACGCGTCTGGGTCGAGCCCTTCCATATATTAAGGACATATGTTCTATTTTATGTATTCTACTCATTTCCTGTCTCCAGCAAGACACCCCCTATCTCTTTTGGAACTCCTGTCTTGGCCCCCTCTTCAAAGCTGAGGCCAAGATGTGGGAAAGCCCTCGTGATAAAAATAGTGCATGGTACTTTTTATAGTAGAGAGTGTTTATTGTTGTTTGAGGGGCCAGAGGGATGCAGGGAAGGGGGGGCTGGTGTTGGTAACCCCAGAGGGGTTCAGCAGCCCCAGAAAAGTAGGAGCCCAAGATGGGAGGCTAGACAGGTCAGGTCAGAGCAACCACCAGCCAGCCAGCCTCAGCTGGGCCCAGAACAAGCACTCACCCAGCCTCTGGAGAGTGGGAAGGTTTCTCACACAACACGTCAAGCAAACTTCCTTGGGGGAGGGGGGTTCCTAAGGACTGGCCAGACAGCCGATTTGGAGCCCCTAGTAGTTCAAGCAGTTGCTTTCCTTTCTTTCAACAACTAATGCCCTCCACCTTGCAGCCTGGACCTGGCATCAGGCTTTCCAATGCCCACCAAGTATAGAAGTCAGACTGGGAGTGGACAGGAATGTAGAACTGCTAGACCTTAGCTTTCACAGCACAGGCACCAAATAACTTGGTGTCAATTTTATTGCAGAAAATAAAAAGATAAGTTGTTTATAATGAATGCTGGCTCTTAAAAAAAACTTAACAAAAGAGTCTCTATCAAGGCACCAAACAGGAGGGAGGTTTTACTACACCTTTTATTATTTCAAATATAGATCAGTGAATTACATCAAAACTACAGGCAACAATTAATATAAATAATACTTTAATCAGTGGCAGTAAAACACGGTCAATCTATTTTTTAAAAGCATCTTTGTGAGCAGACTCCAAGGGGCTGACTGAAATGTCACCTCTCAACAAAAGGCTGCAATGGACAACGTGAGGTGTGAGCCAGAGGCCCACTGTCCTCAGCAAACGTTCCACTCCTCAGCCCCAGCCACCACCCCACACAGGCTTTAAAACACCCAAATAAACACTTCTGGCTCATATTTGGGGGAACAAACTGGAAACAACAGCAAATGGGCACTAGGGCATTTCTCTACATACAGCACGTTCCCAGATGGAGACGCAGTTCCTTTCCTGTCTTAGGTGACCAGGGTGGGGGGAGTGCAGGGGCTTACCCCTTTCCAGGTCCACTTTTGGGCCCAAATGGATACTGGGGTTCCAACGGGACTTCAGGACTGGCAACTGCTCTTTAGGCCAGGCAAGAGCCATTAGCATTTCAAAAGACAATCCCTCCCAGCTGAGTGGTAGAGCAGAGACTTAAAAACAAAGAAGTTGTTTCTCGGATTTAGTTACTTTCCAAAGTAGCGGGACTACATTTGAGAAGGAATCAGGGTTTTCTTCTGGAAAGCATACTTTTGGCTTTCCGAGGAAGGAGGGGTAGTATTTGAAGTATCTGAAGCTGGAGGAGTAACCAGGACTTCTGAGGAGAGGGAAAAATCTACATAACAATCTTCATAGTAAGTATATAATGGTTGAATCTTGTGAAAATATATCCTCCCCAGCCCCAAGGCCGTGGTTCAGATTTGGCTTTTAGGAAGGAATCTTAGCAACTTTCCAAGTGGCCCAAGCATAGCTAGCTGCTCTTTTCAAACAGCATCCAAAGACTGTGTTCATGTTAGAGGGACGGGGAAAAGAAGAGGAGGGTAGTTACAGTCCAAAGGTTAAGGGTTTAGAGGTCAGTCCTCGGCTAAAATACAGCCAATCGAACAGAAAATTTGCCCTCAGGATGAACCTGGTTCTGTAATTTAGCCCAACTTCAGTAAAATACCTTTTCAGCTTCTCAACGTGAGGGCGTCAGAAAAAAGACATCTTGCCTATGTATGAACTCTGCTTTTTGTCATAGAAACAATGATGCAAATAACGCAGGAATATCCATCTTTAATATCCCGACGTGGAGATAGTCAAGTATTGCCATGTGCAAGTCTGAGAGCCAGGCTCACCCCAAGGAGGAACAAAGAGCTTTCCCCAGGGTCTAATACAAAAGACGGAGGCTTGGAAGATACTTCAGAGAAGCAGAATTTCAGTTTAGGGATTGAAACCTTGCCCTCAGCTCTCGGGAGACACAGAACTCAAAGCCCAGGCCTTTCCCTCCTCCACTTAGATCTATTTTAAAAACAACCACTGAAACCTTCTAAAGTATTCTGAAATACTGAAAAAAGTAACAGCACTATTGATCTTATGATTAAAACTTAAGTTTACCCCACCCCTATTTCTTACTGGGTGTGGGGGGGGACTGCAATCAGGGGTTTCTGTCTGCAGTCCAAGCTTTGGGGCTCAAGCTTTCAAAGACTCATTTCATTTGAGTGTATAAGCTCTATCATCACCCTCGACTCTTATCTTCCTTGTCCTTAAGGGTTAGTGTTTTAAGAAAATGAGATTTGAACTCTTCCCAAATGTGAAATAAAAGTAAATAAATAACTGTCCTTCCTGATGTTTTGTCCTAAAGCCACTGGCTTCAAGGTAAAGAAGTGGGCCTGAAAACTTTGAGACTTTTACAATTTCTGCTTGTAATTAATGTCTTGAGAAACAGTTCAGAAAACACACACACACACACACACACACACACACACACACCCCTCAGGGAAATCTCTTTAAGATCAACTTTTGTGGACTTCCAGAGTCTATTAGTTCCTTTTTAAAAAGACTTCCTTACCTACCTACCAAGCCTCTCTCTCCCTACTGCACAGGGCCACCCACCCCCATAGGCCATACACTGACTCTGATTCCTATAAAAATTCTCTTATGTGGAGGTACTTGGAGCATTTGGAATCCAGTTGAAATAGAAAATTCAGAAATTATCTGATGACCCAGGGCATATAGGTTTTGTTTTCTTTCCCCAGAGAAAAATATTGAGCCATTTGTTTCTTTTTTCCCCTTCTCTTTCTTTCAACCACCTTGCAAACAGTGCTGGAGCAAACACATGTAGAAATACATTTTCAAAACTCAGTTTTCCTGGGTCTTTGGCTTCCCTCTGGGAGGGTTAAGGGCCTCCTACACATATTTCCAGGGTGGATGGGTGGGAGGGAGGAGCTCAAAATCCCGAATAGGGCCAGAAGTGAGTCCACAGATTTCTAATTCAGCCCCCTGAAGCTTGATCCTTTTCACTATCCTAAGGTTTTTGGCACACAGGTGACACATATTTTCTGTAGTCCATTCCCCCGACAAATAAATATTTAAGCACATATAATCAAAACATAAAATAACCCGTTTCCACTTCCTTCTTGGATTTATTTCTTTGGGCATGGGCCACTGGGAGCGAAGCATTTCTTTTTATCACAGCAGAAATTCGACAGATAACTCAGAAAGTTCTGAGATTCTCTCTGAGCTCTTCTGTTCACACTGAAAGCTCTGAGCACTGGGTGCTGGCCTTCTGCCTCAACTGCCCCCACAGCTACTAAGCCACACAGCTCCCTGGAGGGGTGGTGTGGAGGAGAACCCAGGTTCCCACTGGAGTAAAGCCTCCAACCTTCATTTGCAAATTCAACATCCAACAGCAGAGATTTTCATGAGTTTAATGACTCGCCAAGGTTTTATGTTCTCAGTAGCTCCTGCCATATGATAATATACTTAAAGAAGCCCGCCCACCCTCCCACCCCATCCCTTTAGGGAGGGGGCTGCCCTCGGGCAGGATGGTAACCTAGTCCGAGAGCCGGCCTGCAAGTCCCAGGTCCACCCCCACAGTACCTTAGAGCCCAGTGAGGTGACAGCAGGCCCCGCCTGCACCCGCAGCTTCGCCTCAACCTGGAGTGCAGGGAGGGACGGGCCCAGGGTCCCCACTTCTATAGGGTCGTCAGGTCCGTGTGGTGGTCCTTGGACATGGGCTGCAAATGCTGGCTGGGGGCAGCTGAAGAGGAGGAGCAGGAAGATGAGGAAGAGGAAGACCTGCCCTTGGTGTTGGGCAGTTTGTGGTCTTTTTTCCACTTCATCCTCCGGTTCTGGAACCAGATCTTGATCTGGCGCTCTGACAGACACAGGGTGTGAGCGATTTCAATCCGACGGCGTCTGGTCAGATACCTGTTAAAATGGAATTCCTTTTCCAGTTCTAGGACTTGCTGTCTGGTGTAGGCTGTCCGGGAACGCTTGGGCTCCCCGCCGGTGTAGTTGGGGTTCACTGTGAGATAAAACAGACAGGACAGCCAGGTCAGAGCCCGGCCACTAGTTAGGCCCCTGGCTTGCCTCTGCCCTCACTTCCTGGCGCGTCCTGCAGCCCGTGGCCCTCCCCGTGCTCCCAGCTTGCCTGTTTCCTCCCTCCCGCCCTCTCCCTAAGAACACACACACACTCCCACTCAACCCCTTGACGCACCCACTCCCCAGGCTCACATATCCTCAAAGGTGCTCCCTTCTCCCTGGCCACCAAGAGCTCAGGATCTCCAACATTTTTGGAAATGCCCTTCTCCCTGCTCTGCGTTCCTTCTGCTGTGGAAATGGAGTCCTCCCCCACCCCACCCCCATCCCCACCCCCTTTTGCGCCCACAGCCAAGCAGCCAGCCACATGGTCCCGGCCTGCTCCCTCAGCTATAAAAATTTATGGAGAGAGTAATTGTGGCGCCCAAGGAAGCTTCACAAGCCCCCACCCACTCGCACCCCCTCCAGGGGGCCCAGGCCAAAAGATGCAAGATGCGAGTAGAGGTGGGGGAGGGCTGAAAGGTCGCTACACTCGCTCCTTACCCGAATTCACGTGCACCTTCTTCATCCAGGGGTAGACCACAGCCGGCTGCTTGAGGGCGGTCCCCGGGGGCGGCTGCTTGGGGCCGGTGGGCTGGCTGCAGGCCCGGGCGCCAGGCAGGGGCGCAGGCGGGGGCGCTGGGCACGGCTCTCCCGGGGCACCGTAGTGACTTCCTGGGCCACTCGGCTCCTGTCCGTGACCACGCGCCGGTAGCGCTGAGCCAGGCCCCTGCCCGCCGCCTCCGAAGGGTTGCTCACCGAAGTCGGGCCGTGGGTAGAGCCCCGAGGGCTGGAAGTCGGCGCCCTGTGCGCCGCTGCCGTAGTAGTCGGCTCCCTGCTCGCCTAGATAGCCACCCTGCAAATATTCCTCGCACGGAGGAAACTTGGGGTCCACGTACTTAGAGTTCACCATATACGAACTCATGGCCATTAATTTCAGAAGGTAGAAAATACTAATTTTTCTCGTGTTGTCTTTTTTTCTCCTTCCATTGGGCCCTCCTACTTGCTGTCAACTGAATAAAGTTGGGCGGCCATGTGACCAGGCCAGCCAATAGGAAGGGAGCGAGTTTATCACCGGGTTTGTGAGCATCTCATAATTTTAACAAATTTAACTAAATAACATACGTGTAATCAAGTGACTTGCCATGCCACATTTGAGAGTCCCTGACAGATGTTAATATAGTTCCAATTCTATCCCCCAACACCCCTATTCTCAGCAGGTTACCCTGGCTTTTGTCTCCCACTGACTTTGCTAACCTCCCATGCCCTCCTCACCACCATCGCCTGAAGCTGTCCCCGAAGTGGGCACAGTTCCAGGAAGAGCGAATTCTCCTATTGGGGTGCAAAATAAGGAAGAATGAGTGTGGGCAATGTGGCTTCTGAGTTGGGTAGGGAATGTCCCAGGCAGGCAGCCTGCCTGGCCAGCTGGCGGGAGTCCTGGACTCTGACATACAAAGACCTGTCCTGGCTTTGTTTTCATCAGGGTCACCCAAAAGTTACCAGTATCTGGCGGATCTGAATGGAGTTAGGCAATGAGTAACCGCTACGGTTTGGTTTTCTGTCCATGCCCAGGCTGGGGTGTTTCTAGTTGAAGTTGGGTCTTGTTGATATGGCAGGAGGCCCTTCGCTGTCCTGGGTCTGGTAGCTGTGGATTGGGTCAGGTTGGGATGGTGGTGAGGGGACCTTAACTTTGCCTAAATGTACCCCAACGGTCTCCAATGGCCTTCTTTCTAGATTGTCTTTTTCCCACACAAGGGTCCTAAAACCAGGTGAGCCCCATTTGGGGACTGTCATATCTGGATATGCTTCTGAAGGAACAGCTGCTGCTGGGGCTTGCTGGCCTTTCACCTCACTCCCCAGAACCCTAAAACCTGGCCCTTTGGCCTAACACTCAGACAACCTTTAAGCACCTCCTGGAACCTCTATTGATAAAGGTGAGGGCTTCTCCAAGAAAAGGCTGCACAAAGTCACCAGGCAAAGTCGATCATCCTTCCAAGGTAATGGAAAAGAAAGAGGTGGCTGGCCGCTCGGCTGCCCCCTATTCTCGGCGCCTCGGTCTCTGGCTATGTCAGAGACATATGAAGTTTTTGCATCGACCATATATTCCCCTAGAATCGAATCTGTGACTATGTGGGTACCACACAAATTCGGTTCTACAGGGTATATATAGACAACGTTACAACCTCGGGTCCTACCCAGAGCAGACACTCAGGCAGCCGCCAGCCTAGATCTCAGCCACCAGGAACTCCCCAAGCCGGGCTTTCAGAGACAGTTCAGGTAGGCTCGGAGACAATTTGCAGCAATGAGTCCCCTTATTCTGTTGCCTTGATCAGGGCTACGGAGCAGCTGAGCAACCAGGAGCTGCTTCTTTAAAAAAAAAAAAAAAAGAAAAGAAAAGAAAGAAAGAAAAGAAAAGAAAAGAAGGGAATTTCCTTTCACCCCAGAGATGGAGGCTTTATTGCCCCCTTCCAGAATCCAAATCTCCCGCCCCCTTATCAAGTGGTATTTCCCAAAGTGAAGCAAAGGCCCTCAGCGGCAGGGAGTTTTGAAAAAGGCAAACGGGGATATTCTCCGCCAATTTCTGAGCCAGGTTTTTGGCCACAGCTAGTCCTCCCAGAATTCAAGCATTTACCTTCCTGGGCCCTCAGCCCCGCTGGACTTTCGGATCCCGCTGCGGCGGCCGCTCCTGCTGCTGCTGCTGCAGACCCCGAGGCAGGCGCTGTTTGCGGTCACCGAGTCGCCCTGGACTGAGACCGACGCGCTAATGGTGAAGGGCAGGGCGAGGGGTCATTCGAAATCATTTACAAACATATCACAAAGTTTCATTATTTTTGCTTTGCCGACAGCAGCACAGAAGAGTACAAAAGTTCACGAATTTCGCCGCCCCAGAGCCTCCGCTGTCTTGGGCTTGCCCCTCAATTCAGGGCATCAAGAGCCCAGATGCACTCTGGGGCTGGGCTGATTTCAGGGGCAGAGGGATGCCCTGGTTTGAGCCGAGTTTTTTGGATGCCTTATAAGAGGCTGAAGATGTCCACATTTCTAAGTATTGTTTTGATTTCTTCCCCAGTAATTCAAAAATAACTCTCAAGCCTGGCCTTAGTTTGATGGGATGGGGCAGGGGGACTCCCTTTGCCCAAAGTGGCAAAACTGGGTGCTCACTTTTACTCTTCGCTCTTCCTCTAACTCCCACCCCTTCTTTCACTTGCACTGTTCAGACTGTTTTGAAGGGATTTCCCTGGTGCCAATTCTAAAAAAGGACTAGAACCTGTTTGTTTAAAGACATCCCCACCCCAGTTTCCACTAATGTCAAGCCCTTTCACCCACCGCTTTCCTGGGGATCCTGGGCCTACCAAAGCTTTACCCAGACAAATTGGGGAAGCCTGATGGGTTGAGTTTGGACCAAGATGAGTATACACATTTTCATATTTGTTAGACATCGTGACCTGCATTTCACCTTATTGCTCGACTTGTTCAGACAGGTCAAAGCCAACAAGTTATTGATGAACAAAAGCGTTAAATATTCACCTCCCACTCAACTGCCCATACAAATGCTTTTGATCTCTCCGGCTTTTTGTGCTGTGCGCAGCTACAAGGCGCCAGATTCGGGTTGGCGAGCGAGCAGCCTCAGTAGAGATAAGCACCCACAGCCAAGGGTGTCAGGAAGGGAAGGGGGTGACCAAGGGAAATCTGGGGACCCCAGATTTTTATTATGGAGCCTAGAGCCAGGTCCACTTTGTGCAGGCCTGTTTCATAGGGGAGACTACAAGCTGGGGGATCTCAGCCTCACCAGGGGCCCAGCAAGGCAATCTGGCCCTGAGCCCAGTCCTAGCTTCTCTGACCCTGAAGGAAAGGGAGGATGCCTGGTCCCTGTGGCCCTTGCCAATCCACCCTTCCTATAAGATAAAAACCACTTGGGGTTTGCAGTGAGCGACAAGCCACTGCTATTTCCTTGCCTCTCTTCTGTTACCACCATCCTAATGAGAAGGTTCTCTTGAAGGTGTCCCAGCATTCCCAGATTCAAACTTCAGAGCCAAAGAGCTGGAGTCCCTGCTCCTGACCCCACCCAATTCCACTGGACTCTGGAGCAGAAATTCTTCAACTGCACCTCTGCTAAGGAGAAGCAGGGGTGAAAGAGAAAGCAAGTAGTCTGCTTGTTTAGCAGCTCCCCCAAACCTAGAACTCCCGCCGCTGGAGCTGACACCCACAAACAGACCGGGGAGGAATGTCTACCTAAGCTCAGACCGTGCAGCTTTTCCTGGAAGCAGGCAATTCCACACACCCAAGGTCATGAAGGGTTATCACGTTTGTTTCTGTTTGCAATCACATCGATTTTAAAATTTAAACAAATATGTTACATAGACAGCATGAGAAAGCTGAGTTAGACTGGGCAGGCTTAATTTAGGTTGGACTGCAGGAGGGGACCCCGGTGCCTTGGTGTTTACTGTGTCAATTCCAGCAGTTGAGGTGGACGCTCCCAGCACTTTCTAATTAGCTGCAAGACCGCTGCACCTGTGCAAGCCTTCGAAGCCTGGGGAAGGCCTGAAAGATCCAAGGAGGTCCAAGAAGACCAGGATGGGCTCCCGCGGTGCGTTTACTTGGGCAGGTGACTGTGAACTAGGCCCCAGAAATGTTTCCTAAAGGCTCAACCTGGAGCGTCCCCTTCCCCCACAAGAGCTCTCCAGGTCATTCTGTCTGGGGGGGGGGACAGCACAGCTCCGCCACCCTCCCATCCCTGCTGGGGCGGACCTTCGACCACATCATCACCTTCCTTAGCATTGCCCTTTCGTTACTCAGAAAAAAAAAATGGGGGGGAGGTACTTACAGTGGCTCTCCCTGGTTCCCCCTTGTGCTCCGGAACCTGTTGCAATGAAAATGGGGTTACTCAGATTCCACCGGATAATAACGCAGAAATAGATGACATGCTGAAAAGTGACAAGGCCCAGGCATTTCACTAATACCTAGAACTCATTGCTTTGGGTGACCGCCTTCAGGAGCTGCTCAAAATTCTCCGCGGACGGATGGCATCCTCAAAGGCAGAGCCAGGGAGTGTAAGAGTCTGCCCTGGGCACCTCCCCCACTTTAAGTACCCTTGGGCAAAACCCTAATGGTTATATGGCCTGACTCAGAGCGCCCCAGGCAGGATTTCCCCAGCTGGGAAATAGGAAGTCGGAGAAAATGGGCCTTGGTGCTTCTCCTGCTGCTGCAGGCTGGTGGTGCGGGTTCACAGGGGAGGCAGCAGATAGTCTAGCTGTCCCGACCCCAATTCCCTGTCTGCTCCCTCTGGGAACCAGTTCAGTCCTCTTTATTTATTTATTTTTTCAGTTTCAAATTGGTTTTGAATTCCTCAATCCCAAAGAGCAATTCCCATCCCAGCCTACAAACCTCCATCACAGAAGGAGCAGGCATGGCTGGGATGTGCTCTACAAACCTCCATCACAGAAGGAGCAGGCATGGCTGGGATGTGCTTTTCCTCCCCAGTTCCAACCCGAGTCATTTCCTTCCAAGGGGAACCGAGGAGGAAGGACCCAGAGGATAGCTAGAAAGGAAAATCGGTGTGGTTATAAAGGTAACCGATCTAGACCTCAAAGGAATGGTCTGATGGAATTCTAGGAGTTTATGCTCATTTCTAACTTTGATGCAGGAGGACCTACAGAGCGATCACAGAGGGCAGTGCTTCCCTCCAGGCACTGATGTTCATCTTCAAGTTTTTAGCCCTCTAGGAACAGTAAGCAATGAGCTCTGAGATATCACAGAGCTGTCTCTCTCCACACGTATCCCCTCCCTCTCTGCACCCCTAACTAGGATTGTTTTACTCTACTTTTGAAGCAGTTGCTCCAGGCCAGCGAGGAGAGCATAGGTCCTGCTTTCGGGCTCGAAGCCCCCCAATTTCTAGCTTTCCATGTATACAAAGTGGGGGGCTCCAAGATCCCCATTCTATATATTAAAGTAGGTTTAGGGTAAAATTAGAAATAACTTCGATAGGCTTTCCTCAGGCAGAGAAGGCCAGGCTCAGAACATACCCCCCCCCCCAGTTATTATGGAAAAAGGTGCTAAGTGACTTACTTTTTCCTTTCTGGTGGGTAGGGGAGCTGCAAGTAGGGCTGTCTTCTTCTGAGCACCAGGGCGCTGGCTGGAGCCTCTCACTTTCCTATCGCTGCTCCAGGAACGAGGCATCTGCACTTGTACGCTCTTAACCTAATTTATGGTGGGAATTATATTTTGGCTTGTCAACTCTCAAGCCATAAAACAAAGTTTATTGGAATCACGTGCTTGTAGATAGCCACTCAGGTCCCTTCTCTGCAGAACCATAAATAACCTTTGGCTTTAAACTTTTATTCACTAAATAAAGGTTCCCCGCAACTGTTCCCTTGGATTTAAATAGTTCCAAATATCCAGAATGCAAGCGAGGTCATAGTCATATCAATACCCTGGGCTTTTCAGCTTGCATCTTTTCAGAGAAGGCTGTTTAAATTGGGGGATAGTGCAATTTGGAAAAGGCTGGTTGGTGGGCATGTCTTATGACTCTTTGGCTGCATTCGCTGTGAGTACCATCAACTCCTTTATTCCAATCATTTTCTAGCATTAGATGTGGTAAATAGGAAAGCCAAAGGCTACTCTTTACTTGCTAATCACAAAAGTTGGAAATTATTTGAGATTTTGCTCAAGTTTCAATAGAGTAAGAGTGGCTAGGGAGAGGCTGGGTGGCCTTGGGGGTGGAGAGGCAGCTGGGATTAACACTTAGTTTCCTCTGTATTGTTGTGGATGGGGGCTTGGGGAAAGTTGAAGATAGCCACATGCCTAGAGGTTTTTATAATTTGCTTAGATCTGAAAGAGAGGCCTTTGCAAGTGACCAAACTGCTTAAAACAGCAAGACTTGGGGTTTGCTGAAGTGAGAAACTGGAGAATAGCCCCCATCGGGCTCTGGCAAGTTAGGCTCTAAAGGAGGTTATAAAACCATAAAACAGTCCTGGTGTGAAGGGCCAGGGTGTGAGGAAGCACAGGAGGCCCTTAAAGAACCTGAGCCCAGGAAGTCAGAAGTGCACAATCCCCTGTGGTGTGCCAGAAGAATCAGTCCATACAGGGCTCAAGGGACCCTGGAGGCCCACCTCTGAGCAGGCTCTTCAGTAGCTCCTCCCACTGCTGCCCCCATCACAGGGAGAGCCTGAGAAAGGAAGAAATGTCTATCCTACTGAGAAATCTAGGAAACATATTTCTGAGCATGCCACAGGAGAATGTGGGAGATAGGAGGGACAGGAGTAGGGGATTGAGGAAATTTCCCTCAACTCCCAGGAGGAGGCACAAAGAAGAAGATAATTGGGCCTTCCAGAAGTGCCACCATCCTTGTGAAAACGTGATTATTTTCTGTTCTGATAAAATAACGAATTGCTGCATAGATTTGTAGAGCACACACAGAGATATGATTTCTAAATCACATGCAGTTACAACAGTTCCTATCCGAAAGCTCCACAGCCCAGAGAGTCTTTGCACACAGATCTTTGCATGCTAATTTCCAGCCACTGGACGTGTGGTTCCAAACTCACTTTCTGATTTGACTCCCACTAGCCAGAAAACAGGGGGCTGCTAGTCCAGACACCAGGGTATCCATTTCTCCTTTAAAAAAAAAAAATCCCACCAGCCATGTGAAGAGACTTTTGTGACTTTTTTGCTTGGTTGGTTTTGTTTTTTGATTTTTTCCCCCCACAACTGGTGGCATATTTTTAAAGTAATGGGGAGAGGTAACCCTTCAGAAACTAGTTTTTGAAGAGCAGCTTTGAAATAAATCCTTGTTAATCATCTAGAAGAGATAATTAACATTGGGGCAGTCGAGAAAAGCTTTAATTTTTAGGTTAAAATTAATGAAAGGGTAGATGATTTTCCAGGTCATTGTGATGAGTCTTTTGTAAGGAAGTGGGGTGAAGATGGGTCTTGAGAAATGGTGTGTGGACAGGCAGTGCCTGGTATCTCGCTGGGCATCAGGAGAGACGTTTTTAATGAAAGATGATGAAGGATGGAGGATGATGGCGTCTGAGATGGGCTTCTGTAGGTGACACAGGAAGACACGGCCTCCTCTGGATAAAGAGGACAGTAACAGGGGCTATATGTAAGAAAATGGGGGGGATACATTGAGACAGACATCTTTGTTTTCTGATCTGAGAGTTCACAGGCAAAATGATTAAGGAGGAAGTCTGTGTCCTGCTTGGCTCATCCTTTGTTATTCCATCCCACCTCCAGGGTCCTGGGATTTGTGAATGAAAGAGAGGGTGGGAATCTGGCGGAGAGAAAGTGGGCAACTGTAGGGAAAGCTGAGCCTTGTGTACCAACCTGTTTCAGGTTCCCCAGGGCTTCTTCACCCCCACCCCCACAGCTGAAATCCCTAGCAGGGATTTGGGAAGGCCAGGCAAGTGCTCACACTCTGAGTCCCAGGCAACATCCTGTTCGCTAAGGATTTTCAATGTTGGTAGTAGTGGTAATCAAACAGGAAAGGAACAAAGAGGCAGTAGTTGGTGGTGCACGCCTTTAATCCCAGCACTCGGGAGGCAGAGGCAAGCAAATCTCTTGAGTTCGAGGCCAGCCTGGTCTACAAAGTGAGTTCCAGGATGGCCAGGGCTACACAGAGAAACCCTGCCTTGGAAAACAAACAAAAACAAACAAACAAACATTCAAAACTGTAAGGAATTAGTTTCCAGTAAACTAGGGCCCAGGGTATTGCTTTATCTCATATAGCCAGAAAGAGCCAATTCTAAGAATTTCTGCCTGGTGGGCCTTCCATGATATAGGGTCTCCTACAAGTCTTCTTCAACGCAGATGTCAAAGCTGTTCCAGGAAGGTGAGAGAGAAGGGGTTCCAGAAGACAGCATCAGATAGTTCAAGTAGACTGCAGATCAACCTTCAGCACACCCTAAAGAAAATCATGCTAATGTCTCACAGGAGGCCTATTGCCTAGAGAGGATGTGAGCTTTCAAACTAAACATATGGAAAAATGGGGACAGAAGGAGTAAGGCTTTGGGTGAATTTCCTAGCCAAAGACACATGGTGTAAGGAGTCTGCCCAGGACTCATGCTTAAGGACACAGGCTAGGCGTAGAGCCAGGGAAGAGCTGAACAGGAATTCCGAAGCAAGTGAGAAATAGGATTCTGTCCTCCTGGCACTATGCCACTGAAGCTCCCCCTCTCCTCCAAGACTTTACTAGTTTAGAGTCCCCTGTAAGGAAGAGATGATCCAAAAGGAAAGGCCCTCAGTAGGAGATAAGAACCTCTCAGTCTACTTATCATTATTATTTTTGGTTTTTCGAGACAGGGTTTCTCTGTAGCTTTTGGAGTCAGTCCTGGAACTAGCTCTTGTAGACCAGGCTGGTCTCGAACTCACAGAGATCCGCTTGCCTCTGCCTCCCGAGTGCTGGGATTAAAGGCGTGCGCCACCACCACCCGGCTGCCTCTCAGTCTAGAAAAGAACCTGGGGGCAGGATGTCTGGCTTGAGGTCAGAGGCTAGAAAGATGCCAGTGGCTCCAAGAAGGGTTTTTAGGTGCTAGAGAGAGCTAGCAAGTTGACAAGGGAATTGGATGACTGGCCATGCTGCTCCCTGAGGCTATGGGCAGAACTTGCCATGGCACAGCTGGACGTAGAAGAAGAGACTCTGTATGTTTCTGGAGATAATCTAACTCAGATTCTTGGTGTAGTCAGGAGAAGTAGCTTGAAAAAGGGTGGCGGGGGGGGGGGATCTGTAGGCAGGAGTCATGGAAGTCAGAGCTAAAGAGGTAGGAGCCTGGTCTCGGGGAGTGTGCACATATGTGTGGGTTATAACCTGAAGTGTATTTATGAAATTCTTTATAAACAAGAAGAGCCTCAGCCAGGCCCAGTGGCACACACACCTATAATCAATGCTAGCGTTTGGGAGGCTGAGGCAGAACAACTGAATTTGTGGTATGTTTGAACTTCATAAGAGGACCCTGTCTCCAAAATGCTTGCTTGTTGGTTTCAAAGAACTGGAAAGGCCTTTGAAAATTAGGAGACTAAGTCCTTCCTAAAACAGACCTTGTCATTACTCTGGCCCAAGGTGGATTTCAGATTTAGCCATAGCCTTAATGCCTAAGTCACAGGACGTGGGTAGATTAATGGAGGGGGAGGGGCCTGGTTTTTGTTTTTCTACTGCATCTCATTCTCATTTCAGGAGACTAGGATGCCCCTGAGCTATAGAAGAAAGACCATCTGAGTTAGGTATGACTGACACAGGACAGGGTGGTAATAGAAGGGACTGAGGAGCTGGCAGTGAGCTCAGAAGAGACTGCAAGCCCTCCTGAGCAAGTTCAAAATGTGCCTCTGGGAGTGTGAGGCCACCTACCAAGGAGCCAAGGGCTCTTTCCTCCTAGGTGGAACCCTGATATGTGTAGATACTAGACATTGAGACCCACGAGGCCATTGCTGATGAGACCTGACCAAGATTTATTTGATTCTATTGTTTTTTTTTTGTTGAGATAGGAACTTGCTAAGTAGTCTAGCCTGGGCTTGAACTCCAAATGATGACAAGCTGGTCTCAAACTCAAATGCTGATCCTTCTGCCTCAGTTTCCCTAGTACTGGGACTATAGGCGTGGCGTGCACCATCATGGCCAGTTCAGGTCTCTTTCCTTCTCTCTAGAATTCAAGGCTTTCGTGAGTAAACCAGTTTGTCTCGTTTGGTTGCCTGGAAAAGCCAAGATTACTTATGAGGAAGCAGGACCAATAACAGTGAGGACCAAGAGTTGAATTTTCATGTGTCAAAGCACCATTTTAACTACTTAGCTAATAAGTAGTTAACGCAGCCAGCACTGAGCTCAATGCAGCACTAACAGAGAAGTAAAAATGAAGACAGATGTGGTGGGCTCACGCCTATAGTCATGGCACCCAGGAGACGGGGACAGAAGGATTGCCTTAAGCCCAAGGACAATCTGGTAACATAACGAGATCCCGTCTTTAAAAAAGTAAAATTCTCATGAGAACCCTTGTTGATACTCTTATTATTCCTTCTCTCAAAGGAGGAGTCAGGCTTGGAGGCTTGGTCCTGTTCACTTAAGTCACCCAGCAAGTACTTGGTAGAGTATGCAAAACCCAAGTAAACTGAACTTAGCTTCAAAACTGCTGCTCTCTTTGAGCCCTCCAAGTCCAAAGCGAGGAATCCACAGACCCTGTAACTCATCCATAAAATAGAATAGACAGGCTCCAAAGCTACAGAGAAACCCTGTCTCGAAAAACCAAAAAAAAAAAGAAATTACTCAGCTCTAGTGTAGTAATGTAAAGACACACCAAATCAGACAGTCATGATTGTAGCTCCTGGGGCTCTGGGCATGTTCGCTGTACACTTAGAGAAAGAATCGGGAGAATAAAGGGCTAAGTAAGAGAGACTCTTGACCTGTGACTCTCAAGCCTAAGTACGCATCGTCCTTATTGCTTTGAGGAGAATGATTTCAGGATGCCCAGACACCCCATCTTGACATTGGAATTCAGTGTGTCTGGGGGGAACCTAGAAACTTAATTTATGCAGACATTTGGGTGCAGAGCCTTTGCTGAGAATCATTGCCTTGGAGTAATGAAGAGGAGGACATTGCAGGACATTGGAGGGGACAACAAAGGATCAGTGAGGCAGGAGGAGTTGAAATTGGTGTCACCCTTGAAGGAGGACCAGCCAGCAAAGCACACAACAGGCCTGCAGTGAGCATGGGGGGGGGGTGGCTGTATTTTCCAGGACAGTAGCCCTGTGCATCCGCTTGATTCTCAAGCTGTGGACTGCATGGTGGGATTTCCCCAGGCTTTCAGAGTCAGGGGCCCAGGCCCTGTTCTAAACAAGCAGGAGGAGGTCAGTTGCCTTGCTAAAGAAGGTTTTCCATCCGTGCTGTGCTTTCTCAAACTACCCATTCTGGGTACCAGAATTTGGGGCACAGTGAAAGGCAGGGATTGAGGCTGTGTAGAGGATGGGGCATCTCTACACATCTCTACTGGGGTCCTGTTGTTTACAAACAGCTTGCCCTAAGATCCCAGCTGCCTGTCCCTAGAGAACCGCAAATCACACCCTCTCTGGGTAGGTGAGGGAAACAACGTGGCCTTTCACCCCAGAATCAGACTTCAGGCTCCAAGAACCTAAGAGCTGTCTGCTGCGGGCAGCTGGAGGATAAGTGACCACACCACACACCCTTGTCTGATGCTATGCACGTTGTGCGAGCTCAAGGGGAGGGCGGAGTAGAGGAAGGGGTGGCTCTTGTGTCCTCCCCTTCCCCTCCTGCCCAGGGCATCTGCCGCACCGCGAAGCCAGCGAGACGCTTGTCCTACAGCGCCTCCTCCTGGACAAAGCTCCAGAAAGCCGAACAGGGACACCACCAGCTCTGAAAACCCAAAGCCTTTTCTTTTTTTTTTTTCTTTCCTGGGGCTGAGGTCTCCTGGCATCAGAGGTTGGTCCTGCCATGTCCTTTGGAGAGGCAGAAAGAAGTCCAGAAGCTCTCGAAGCTACTTCTCCCCGCCCCACCCCCAGCTCAGACAACAAGCTTGTGACCCAGAAGCTTGACAGGAGGAAAATCCTTCCAGTTTGGCCATTTATCTGTTTACTTATTTATTTACTTGTTTGCTCTTTGCTGAGCCTGCCTGAGCCTTAGGACACGCTATGCTGGCTGGTGAAACGAGGTCCAGGGATGGTTTGGTAGTTTGAACAGGCTCCAGAAGAAAGGCCTTTTCCCAGAGCAGGCTGCACCAGTCTGAAAAAAAAAATCTGTGTATTTCCCGAGGGTTTCGTGTGTGTGTGTGTGTGTGTGTGTGTGTGTGTGTGTGTGTGTGTGTGTGTACGCATACCGGGAAAAAAAAATCTACTTACTACTAGCTCATATTTGCAACCTGTTTCTAACGTACAGACAAATCTGGGTGGGGTGGTAAGTCTGGATCTAGATCTAAAGCAACTGTGGTCAAGGGTAAAGTTAGGGACTATCTTTAGAAAAAAGGCTGGAGGAAAAGATGAGCACCAAATCCTGAGGGAGGGGTAATAGATCGGGTTATCGGTTCCTTTTGCCCCCTCCCCCCATCTGTGCAGTGCTGGTTCAGTCTCTGGGCTGGGCTATTTCACTGCACATGCGCTGGGCGTGTGCAGCCCCGCACTGCAGAGGCTCTGAGCAATGCCCGTCAAGCACAGTACCCTGTACTGCACCGCACACGACTCCAGCGCCTGGCTGCAGAGGCACTTGGAAATCCTACCTAAAAGAGGCAGACAATGTAGTTTTCTTTTTCAGGAAAATCTGAATTAACGCCTCAACTAATCTTTCTAAATTTGCTGGTCCAGTTTCGTCAAATCAGCAAAATCTCCATGTTGTTCATGAACACTCTCGGCCATTCTCTTTCGGATCAGAATTTTCACATCTGGGGTACAGCTTCCCCTATCAACCTATCCCGGTCTATCAACAGGGGGGTGTCACCCCACCCTGCGTTCAGAGAGCATAATTTCTCCTTTAGTTTTGCAAAACTATCCAGTCTAGGGGATACTTTCCTTTGAAACAATGGTATCTATTTTCATCATTTCCGAAAAAGTGCACCAAAATTGGATTTAAATCGGAATTCCGAGTTCCTGGTTGCTTCTCCACAGCTTCCTGTGCCCCCGCATACCCTCACTGGCCGCCGCACTGCGACAAGGCCGTAAATACCTCTAACAGCTGCCTGCCAGCCCAGGGTGAAATACTGTCTTTGTTCGGGTTTCCCTGCCTCTCAGGCTCAGAGAACCGAATTCTGGCAAAATATACGTATTTGTAAAAAAAAGATATAACAGGAAAACACGCTTAGTTTTTAGCCCTTGTTCTTGGCAACATTTGTGATAGCCAGCCTTTTTTTTTTGTGGTTCTCCCAGAGACTGACTCCCAGCTCCCGTCCACATCAGAGGACACCAGGGCCAGGACATTGGCTCCCAAGTCTATAAATAGAGGTTTGGACCCAGGACGCTGGGAACTGTGCCCACAAACCTCTAAACTTTAAGGCTCTGAACATTTTAAAAAATTCGTTTCTTTTTCTTTCCATTTTCTTTCCTTTTTCTTTTTCATTTTTTGTTGTTAGGTTCGCAGAAACAATGAAAGCAGCTCTGGTGGCAATGGCCTCTTACACTTTTGGAGAGAAAATGTGTGATTTGCCCAATATTTATTTCTCAAGATGCAATCAACCACTCCTTCCCAATAAGCTTTCAATGCTACCATGAGGCTTACAAAGACTGCCTTGGACCTCCATATCTGACATGGCGTCACCTTCCTCTGTGAAATTATCTCAGTCACTGTAGCAGACTGGACCACCAAACCCAGGAAAAAGCAGTTGAAACCCCAAACCTACAACTTGGCCAGCAGAACATCCAGTTCACCCTCAGCCCCACCCGGTCTCAGAACGTCAAGTCTCCCCCCCCCTCAGCCCCACCCAGCTTCAACCGACCTTGCTGCAGGGCCTATACCCAGTCAAGGGACTGCTTCTTCTATCAGAGAATCATCTCAATGTCATTGTGTGATGGGAAACTGCTTACAAGATGCAGACACTCCAAAAAAATAAAAATCCGACTCTAGACTGAGCACTCAGAGTCACTGACCCAGGACAATTCTGCAGGCATCAACTAGTCCTCCATTTTGAAAGGAGGGTGATTCCACTCTTAATTATTAAAAAGCACGTTCCTACAGATATACCACCTATTGTTCACAAATGCTCGCACAGCCAACACTGTTATACTGGAAGATATGGGCGAACAATAAGGATTTATCGATAGGCACTTTGGGGACTGGAGCCCACCACCACGTGCGGTCTCATGCGCACTGCCTCATGCGCAATGCGGCAGATCGCCTGAGCTTCCGCTGCTTCCCTACGTGTTCATGAAGGAATAGGAAACAGGAGATGCAAAATGCATGGTCGCCAAAATTGTTGGGGGAAACAGCATTAGGTTCTGCAAAGATCGTGTGTGTGTGTGTGTGTGTGTGTGTGTGTGTGTGTGTGTGTGTTGGTTCAGTCGTGTTTCAAAGTAAGAAATGTTGCTGTGTGGCATTCATTGGTAAGTGAAAAAATTACCATAATGCATTTAGAAAGCAAAAAAAAACCCCTACTCTTTCACAGGACTCTGACAAATGAGAAACATACGCGATGTTTGAACTGAGAAATTCCTCGCATTGCTCTAATATCTATTGGGTATATCCTAAAACCTGCACCAGATTTTCTGATCCCAAAACAAACATCCATTTTGTGACATTAAATAGTTCAAATTCACCTGATACATTGTCGGATGTAGGAGGAACCTCGCTTGAGTTATTACCAGTCGTCCCCCGCCCCACCACCGAGGTTTAGAGAAACGGTTTAAAATGACTAAAATGTCATTTCATACACAAGGCCCAATAAACTATAAACCCTAAAAATTGGCCTCACTCGAGAAACACATCCTGAGTACACAGAATCCACCCCACCCCCACCCCACCCCCAACCCTCGAAAAACACCTGTTAACTTATGGTAGCCCTGACCACCGTCAAACCACGGAAGCACAGTGTTCTGTACTACAGGAAACCTTTATTGACCCCTACCCCCAGCCAAGCTGAGGTTTCCTGAAGCCATCTGTACGCTCTTCTTCCCAGGATGGATTCCGGGGTGGGGGTGGGGGCCTCCGGATCGGAGGGTTTCCAAGCCAAGGGATGGGGAGGGGACGATGAACGAGTCCCCTATGCACTTTTGAGCACAGCTGGACCCCACCTTGAACCCCAAGGGACATGCATTAGGGAGAGAGACGCAAAGCGCGACCCCCGGGTTCTTGGGTAATAGAGGGCGCCGGCAAAGTGACACCCATTGCTCGAGGCGGTGGCGCGGGCAGCTCGGGCGCCTGGAGGGCGGCTCTTACCCGGAGGCTTCCAAGCTGCGGGCGGTCGGCCCCGGCGGCGACTGGAATCCATTGGGCGCTGCCGGGCTGCGCGCTCCCTCGGCGGCGGCAGGTTCGGGCTCATGTTGCTGGAGGGACAGGGTGGGAAGCACGCGGCCGCGGTCGCCCGGGCAGAGCAGGCAAGCGACTCCCCGCCGGAGTGTGAGCCGCGACCGGGGCTCGGCGCCCCGGGCTCCTTCTGGACTCCCCGCCGACTCCGTAGGCAGCCACGCCACGATCGGTACCCGGGGCGAGCTGCGGTGGAGTCGCGGCGGGAGCCCAGGCCGCTGCGGACCCCGCGATCCCGCAGTCGGCGACTAGAGCCCACCTCTGCAGAGACAAAGGTTAGAAAAAAGAGGGGGTGAGGCTCTGGGAAAGCAGAATGCGGGGGCAAATTCGCCTGGGAAATCAGGAAAAAGGCCGTGAAGGCGAACGGCGCCTGCACATGACCAGCCGCAGCCAATGACGACCGCAAATAGGTCATAAAAAGGTCTATTACCAAGTTGTAAATTTTCTTCAAACAAAAAGGAATTTACTGCAATTCCTTGCGGATTTTGCACATACAGCTCGCGAGCGCCATGTTTTCCCCTCTACTTTCTCTCCTCTCTCTCTCTCTCTCTCTCTCTCTCTCTCTCTCTCTCTCTCT
>JAQHUG010000273.1:2447497-2477096 GCA_028555095.1 Dicrostonyx torquatus | reverse complement strand
CTCTTCTAGGAATTATTGGGCATTTTTGTTTTTGTTTGGCTCAAAACCTCCATGCAATTGGCCGCCATGTGGGAGGAAAATGAGTGTTGGCAGTAGTACTCAGCCTCAGGGGATGTCATCCCCACAGCGCCTCCCCCAGTATCACATCTCCCCTGCGTTGGTCACTAGGCTTCTCTCCTCCACTCCCTGAGAAAAACACTTGTCCAGAAGGAATGCCAGGCGCTCTCAGTTTTTGCCCGCTCATCTCAGGCAAGCCACATCCCAAGTCTTGCCCAGAAAATTGAGTTGCACAGGCCAAGAAAGCACAAGCTCTTGTCGCACTTGACTCCAACCTAAACTGGGACCCTCGGGCCTCCTGGGGGTTTCTGCGGTGGGAGAGCAGTCGCCCATCCCAAAGGCTGGTAAATATTCTAGATACTTGTCTGCCTCTCTGAAATACCATTTTGAGCACCCATGGCTGAGTTTTTATCTATCGCCACAGGAAGGAAGATTCCATCAATATCCTCACTTTGGGTCCAAAGATATAAAGACTTTTGGGGAATTTAATTCCAGTCCTCTGTGCTCTTACTTCCTTCCACCACATCCCCATCCCCTCCCCGTGTTTGACCATTGAAAACTTAATGCCTTCCTGAAAGGCATTATCTGTTCACGATAAAAACAATATAGAAAAAAAAAATTCTCCTCAAAGGTTGGAATCATACCTCCCTTTGCCTTGTCAGTGGCAACCTCTCTGGTGATCTCCACCTGAAAGTCAGTGTCCTTGGCTGACCTCCAACATTGCCTTCATTGGCACTGCCAGCTAGCTGTCAATGCCTGCCTGAAAGGGCTCACTACCCTGTTCCATCTTTTCAGAACATTCTAGCGAGACGTTTCTAACTATAAGCTCTTTGCCAGAAATATCTTCCCACCCGGTAACTATTGGGTATGAACTTATTTAAAAAGGAAATGCACCTCATCCTTTTGTGCAGGCCATATGTATCCCAAGAGAAAGTTCTGATGACCTTGAATAATTTTAGTTAAAGGGCTTCTGCCACCATCTGTCAGCAAAAGTCTTATTTCTTGAAAAGGCCAATGGGCCCTAATTTTGCTGGTCCATTAAAATGTTTTCTCTCTTCCCCTTTGCACCTCTAGCCATCGAGGATTCAGCAAACATCAAAGACATGGAGGACAGATGCTGGATGTGAAATCTTGTGCACTGTATTAAACACCAAATCATTCCACAAGTGAATGGGGTAGCTGGCGTTCCTGCCCTGGTTTGGAACAGTTACATTGCTCTGTATGCGTGAAACTGGGTAGAGAGGTCCTTCAATTCTAAAATATTCGAGAAACTAATCTCAATTTGTCTCTGCATCATCTCCCCCCACCCACCCAAATAAAAGTAGACTTTATCACCTGCCTTTGTAGTTTGGAGGGAAGGGACTGCTTTGAAAGGCAGCCACGCCGCACTCTGTCTGCTACGCGGAGGCAAGCAATGTATTGTGGGACTTCCAACAGGGTACCCTTGAACTGACTTTCCTCTAGAAAGAAATAAGAACCACACCCTCGTTTTGTGTTTCTGGCTCTTATACAGCCTAGTCACTCAGATGGCTTTTCTCTTTTCATCAGTGTTAACATGGAGGGGTTCTTAATTTTTCCCTAATCACTTTATAGACTTCTCTTAAGTCTCCTTTCAGGGCAGAAAAGCTCCCTGGATCTGCAAAGGGGTCTCTAAAGGTTTATGTAAATTTATGCAGCAAAAAAGACATTTGTTTCTTGCTGCAGTGTTTCACTGTTTACAGATCTGAGCCAATAGCGTGGCTCCATCACGGGTGGGGCAGTCTATCTACTCTTGGGGGAGCCAGGAGAGGAAGAGAGGGGTGGGGAAGGGATTCTCAAGGTCTTTATTTGGAGACAGACCTGTGCTCTTTCTTAGCTGTGGAAGGAAGCATTCACTTCTATATTCATTACCAACACTTCGTATGCGAATCTGCTAGGCACATTGGTTATTTCAATGGTCTGAACATGAGCGGGGCTTTTACCATGGTGCAGGGGCCAAAGGTGCATTTCCAGAGCAGTGTAGATTTGCCAGAATGTCACAGACGTGACATTTTTACCTGACTTTCCTTTCTTGATTTCCACTCCCACTCATCCACTTAGTATGTCCTTTTCCTAATTGAATCTTGTCCAGTTTGAAGGGTGATTATTGGACAGGATGTGTATATGTGCACCACACTGCATTCCCTGGACCTGGGATTATAGATGGTTGTGAGCCACCACATGAATGCTGAGACTCAAACCTTATTCTTCGTCAAGAGCAAGTGCTCATAACTGCTGAGCCATCTCTCCAGCCCAGAAACAGCAAATTTTAAAGCGTTCCTAAATCAAAACTGTTGGAATTTAGCCAGCACTGGTTTTCAGGTAGTTTCTGCCTAAGGCTGCTTCCCAGCCAGGCTCTCAGCCTGAGGCACCCTTGTTCTGTTCCAGCCAGCATAGATTCAAATACACAAGAGCAAAATGTCCCCAGATCCAGCTCTGGCCTTTGCAGCTGTCAACTCTGTGCAAATGTTTAAGCCTTGGACACTCCTGACTTAAGCTGTCTTTCTGGGTTTAGGTTAGCAAATGTTACAGCCACAGCCTCTTCCCTGGCTAGAGAGCAGGGTGGGGATTTGCCGCTAACCCAGCCAGTACCAATCCTGAGATCCACCAGCACCTGGCGGTGAACCTGGCCCAAGACTAAAGAATCTTCTTACCAATGTAATATAAACCACTCTGGAAATTAACAATAAAACAAAAACCACATCTTTAAAAGTAAACGTGGCTAACAAAAAGCAGCCAGCTCTCAATGTCTACTTTGAGGCATTTCCATTTTTCAAGAAGAAAGGAGACTTTACTTGAATTTCTCCTTTACTTCCCCTCTTCTCTCCCTCCTCCCCCCCACTCTGTATAAAAAGGCAGCTGCATGAGCTGCCCTAAATGGGAAATGGATATCTTGTTAATAACAGATGCCAAACGCCAGCTTCAGCTAGGATTCTATGGAATTAAGCTGTGGTATAACCTGGACTCTAGATCATCAGGCCTACGACTTGACTGGAATCATTTTGAAGTTCAAAGCTGGCACAGTACCATACCAGGATTATTTAATGCAAGCAGACACATGGCTAGTCAGCCCACTCTGGAAGAAAGCCCCAGACCATCATTTATTGTTATTATTACTATTATTATTATTATTATTATTATTCGGCTTGGAGAGTATACAGCCCACATCCGCTTATCAAATAGAAGGCTCAAACAAATCACTGCCTTCTTGTGAGCCCATTGTTTGTGATGCGCACGCTCAAAGACACCAGCTCTGCTCTTTAGAGAGGTACACTTCTTTATTAGAGAGCTATGCTCTGGAGCGGTTCTTTACACCGGGGCTTGTTTCAAATTGGTAAGGCCATGGCTTTCCTGAAGAACAGCAGAGGATGGACTGACGGACGTACCAACCGACATCGGAGATGAACGCAGCAAGCTGGCTTAAAAGGTGCATGCGAGCAGTGCAAAGAGAACACAAATAAATATGGCACCTACTTGAAAAGGCAGAAACAGCACAGAGACCTAGAAATCCCAGGCGACCACAAGCGGGGTTCAAAATGAAAGCAAGGCCACTTGCCAGAGTGAAAAGTTAATGAAAATGTTGCACAGTTTTCAAGTATAATTCTCTAGATCATTCCTTCAGTTGCCATAACTTCACATGAACTACAGAAACACAGCCAAATGTCGATTTTGACATTATCCTTAAATTCCTGTCACTAGGTTTCAGAAGCCGCGAGCCTGGACCGTAGGATACATTGCACTCGCTCTTCAGCTAATGTGCTTTTCCAATATTTGGCCCAGACTCTTCCCTGACAAACATTTACAAAATGCTCAAAGAAACCTGGAAGTAAACCACAAGACACCTGAACCACTGTTACAAAAGCAGAGAGAAAAATATAAATAATACATTTAATCAAATAATATAAAGTAAATATTCTGCAGGCATAATTTTTTAAAAAAAATTATCAATAGACTTCTTTTAATTTACTCATTTACTCACCATAAAGATTTAAAATGTTCAAGTGCACTTGTTTGATTAATAAAGCATTTTATATTCGATCATTTAGTGCTGATCATTAGGAAGTTTACGTTGTTGAGGCAAATCACCAGCTCAGACATTAAAAACTACCATTATAAAAATATAGCTACAAGGTCGGTATCAAATTACCCTTCTAAGGGGCAGCTCAAGGACTGCTTCTATGCAATGCTACAAACTATTTTTTTTAAAAAAACAAAAACCCGCCCAAATCCCTTTCAAAGCGCAGAAACCTCAAGAGCAGTGACATTAAGGTAGCTTGAAACACAGGTAAAGTCCTTTCCAAAGAAGAAGGGGGGGGGAGGTGGCGTCCACCATCATCGGCTGATCATTAGTCTTAAGAGTCTGCGGTATATTTTTAACGTTTAGACGTTAATTTGTGGGGCCTTCGGCTCCATCTTCTTCCAGCTCGCGGCCTTCCTTTTTGGGTTCTCCATCCTTTGCCTCCGGCCGGGACACGGGGAACTTGTCTTTGTTGTTTTCCTTTTTCCATTTCATCCTCCTGTTCTGGAACCAGATTTTTACCTGTCTCTCCGTGAGGGCCAGGCTATGGGAGACCTCGATTCTTCTCTTCCTGGTCAGATAAGGGTTAAAAAGGAACTCCTTTTCCAGCTCTAGGGTTTGGAAGCGGCTGTAGGTTTGCCTTCCTCTCCGTCTACCAGGAGCTGCTGATGAGAACAAACGACAAAAAGAGGAGGAAAATCAACGTGTTTGGTTTGGGTTTTTAATGGTTGACGCCTCTGAATGCTGCTGGAAGTTTCTGGACCGGACTTAAGAGATGAAATACACAGTGGTCTTTAATTCTGATACAGATAAAGGGTGTGCAGGCAAGAGAAGCAGAGACAAGGTCTTCGCAATTATTCTGTCCCTATCATCTTTACATACTTAAAAAAAAAAAGTCCGTATTAGTTTATGTACAAAAGCCACAGCGGCTACACAAGAAGGCAAAGGAGGGGGAAAGAGGGAAAGGACAGGGGAGTTTTAAAGCTTGAACGTGAGATGAAAGCAGATTTCTCCCCTTTCTCCCTCCTTAAAAAAAAAAAAAAGCGCATCCCAACCTTGTGGTCTCATCCAGGGAAACATTTGAGAAGGAGACGAGCTCTGATTTAAGTGGTCTGGGTCCTCGCCAATATTACCACGGGACGATTTACAGTCAGGATATTGTACCAGCTCGGCCTCTTGCTGGGTCGTAAAAATCGGCTGTCTCTGTAAGTTATCGTATCCGTAAAACTTCGCGGGTTCCCCGTGACAGGCAATCCCGCCGCAGGGGGGAGGCGGAGGGTGCGGAGGAGGAGGTGGGGCGGCCTGGTAGGCTGCGGCCGGGCTGCCCGCGCCGGCGTGGAAGTAGTCCTGGCCGGGGCCCGGGCCGCCCCCTCCGCCGCAGCCGGGCGGTGGCGACGGGTGCGGGTGCGGGTGCGCGTGCGCCTGCGGGAAGCCGGCGGCGCTGTTGCCATAGAGCTGCAGGGCGGTGGCGTGGCGGCCGCTGACCTCGGGCGCGAAATGACAGTCGTAGTAAGTGGGATTGATGGCCTCGCCCGCCGCCGCGGCTGCCGCCACCGCCGCCGCCGCGGCCGCCGCCTTGTACTTGGAGTACAGCGGGTTCACGAAGTACGAGCTCATCGGGGCGGCGGCCGCGGGCGGGAGGGCGAGCGGAGCCGGTGAGGGGCGCGCCTGGGCTCGGCCGCGCCGCCGCGGGGGCCTCTGGGGCGGCTGCTGTCAGCCGCGGGGGCCGCCGGGCCTCGTCGCCGCCCGCCCCGGCGCGCGCTTCCCCCTCAGGCCCGACCGTCCGGCCGCCGGGCGCTCATGTCGGGCTCTCCCGCCGCCGCCGCCTGGGCCTCGCGCCGCCTCCCTCGCGGGCCGCGCGGCCTCTCCCGCCCGCCCCCGCGCGCTGCCGCCGCCGCCGCCCTGCGGGCCTCTCCCCCGGCGCGCGCCCGCCCTCCCGCCCGCGGGGCCGCGGTCTACTCGCCGACGCCCCCGGTGACCTGCCCCGCGGCCTCCAGTTTCCTTCCCCGGGCACCGGGCGGCCCGAGCGCAACCCCGGGACGGGGGGTGGGAAAAAGAGTGCGGCGGGCGCGGAGCCGCGGGGGAGACGCTTAGGCTCGGGCTCTCTCACCACGAGCCCCCGCTCTGCAGGGAAACGAAAAGAAAACACACCCTCTGCCCGGTGCCACCTCTCACCTCCACCCCCCGCCCCCCGCCGCCCCCTCCCAGCGCTGTCGCCGCCGCCGTCGCCCCCGCCGCCGCCGAGGCTGCCGCCCCGGTGCGCGCCGGCGAGGCATTTTCGCACCCCGCCGCTGCCAGGAGAGGGAGCGAGATGGGGGGCGAGATAACCGCGCGGAGGGATCCGGCCGGCGGCGACGCGGCCCCTGCGCCGGCCCGGACGCCTCACGCCGGCCCCCGGGATGCCTCCGCCTGCCTTAAAGGGGGCCCATAAAGCCGCACTGCCAAGGGCTCCTGGGGGGGCCCCCTCCCCGGGCCGGCAGAGAGGGGGGCACGGCCGAACTTTAGCCTTGGGGCAGCTGGGGAGGTCACTCCCGGGGGCTGCAGAGCGAACGCTCTCGCCCCGCAGCTCCGGGAAGTGCCCAGTAGGGACTGGCCGTGGCCTTTTTTTTTTTTCCCCATTTCTGAACGTGGACTGGCGAGGTGGCCGCGCTGGTCCCCGCATTTGTTTGGGGCCTATCTCCACGGTTCTGATGAAAAGCCCCGATCCGGCCTCCAAATCCTGGCCCTATCAAAGCGAATAGTCCTGCTTTTTCCAGCCCAGCAGGCCTTGTGGAAATGAGACGTACATTTACCCTTGACGCACGCACTGCCTGCCCGGCTGAGGCTCCCAGGTTAATTGATATTTAATGGAAATCATGCCCATGAATATAGTTCCCGTCATTTCACCCTTGATAGACGTCAGGGTTGGGCGCGGGGCGGGGTGGGGGGGAGGCTAGAGGATGTGGGAAGGGTACATTAGCTGAGGGGGTGAAGAGAAGAGCGGCAGGAGGCCTCACGCCGGGGTGGGTGGCATTTCCGAGGGTCCCAACCCGGGTGCCCAGCGGACTTGGGCTGGCTGTGGCCCCGGGTGGAGCGCGCGGGGGGGGGCAGGCTCTCGGGTCCCCCGGCCGGCATTCGGATGGCGCCGGTTCCAGGCAGCTGCAGCCGGGCCCTGCCCTCTGCTAAGGACTTTAGCTCTCACACCAGATCCGTGAAATAACTGCCGAGACCGGCTGCAGGCCTGAGCTTAAACTTGATTCCCCCCCTAGAGAAAAAATCAGGAGAAGGCTCCTGAGCGGTTACTTTGTGAGGAAATCCAAGGTTCGCGTGTTCGGGAAGGGGCAAAAGTCAGGGTTGTGGCCCTGTGTAAAGAAAGCTGTGTGGCTAGACACTTCCAACCGCTTCCCACACGCCTTCATCTTTTTTTTTTTTTATTTGAATGTCCAATAAATATATTTATTCTCTCCCTCCTCCCCCCTTTTCATCCCTCCCTCCTTTCTCCCTCCTTCCTCCTGCTTTAGGTGCTGAACTGTTTATCCTTCGGGATAATCGCTGTCTGGCGGGCACCTATGATCTTGAGAACAGACCTTGAAGATACACCCCAGCCCGCCAAAGACTCTGGCTTACGCTAAATCACACCGCGCTGACTTTCCACGGCCAAATCCAAATGCCAAAACCCCAGATGGACTCAGGGATGCAGCAGGCCAAGAGATTCCCTTCCAGTCCCCGTGGGTTTGTTCAGCCCATGTGGACGGGGTCCCGATGTCAGTCCGAATAGATTGAACCTCGTTTTTATAAATAAGGTCGACACAGAAAGGCGTATTTGGTAGTTATGTCTGACTCAGTTCTTTCACAAGGAATGCTGAAAGTGGGGAAGGTAAAGGAACGAATCCGAAAGCCAAAGGCACGCATTATTAACATTGACGGTGGAGAGTATGGGCAAATTGTTACTGGGGGGTTAAGGGCAAGGGTGTTTTACAATTTTCCTTTTGTTTTCCTTCCAAGTATCCTTCAACTGCGAAGTGTAGCAACTAATTCTGACTATTAAGGATTTGAACTTCAATCCTGCAATACCCAATTAAAAGATTTTTTTTTTCAATAAAACCTTGGAGCTAAACTTGGTAATTGTGTCCTTTTATTCCACCGTTCGGCATGGACGTTCATGGGAAATGGGTATATTTGAACACTGAATAAATTCACGGATTTGGGAATGGAATGGGACAAAAAGCCAAAATTGAGGACCACATCTCAGTAACACCAGGCACTTTAAAAACCCTACATATTTGGGAGTTTGTCTATGAACACAGGGTTATTTCTACATATTCTGGCCTAATTTAAAACAACAACAACACTACAACACATTTCCTCTGATGATGAAATAATGTGGGTTTTTTCAATTTTATTTAAGCATTCCGTTTGTTATTCGAAAGGAAGAAGAGCGCAGTTAACTTCGTAAATATCTGTGCTTTTACTCATTTCTGTTTGGATGGAATGCATTAACTTAACGTTTTATAGTTTCTATGCAGCCATCCAGATTTTCTGAAATGCTGAGTGAGCCAAAATTTTATGTATGACAAGCACGACTTGAGAATTTAATAGTTCACGTTGTTTATTTTTGTTAAATTTATTCTAATTTAAGATTAAAAGTAAGATTGTAAATATTTTTAATCAAAACCTTCCGCCACCGCTATGCTGGCTTTATGAGACCAGAAAGTGGAGCAATAGCGCCCTCTAGTGGTCAAGTGCCGTCGCGAGCTAACCGAGTTTGATTTCCCTTTTATGCCCCTCAAACCAATTCTAATCTTAATTCTTCAGTTTGACTTGGGCTTGGACCGCTGACACTAATAATGTTTCATCTCCTCGACTGTCAACAAGTCAATTGCGAAAAAAGGGGGCTCCTGAATGCAGAGGAAGTTCTCATTTGGGCTCACAAGAGCTTGCAAGTAGTGTCTTTGCCAAAACTTCCAGCAGGTCGGTTGCCAGACACTGCAAGTCCCCATTCTGTAACCTCCCAGCTGTGTTTTTTAGACACAATTGTAGGACAGGCTAGGTTTAACACAAATAAAAACTTTAAAAATATTGATTGATGAGACTTTTGTTTTTCAAGAAACTGGCCACTTTGACAGAAATTTTCTAGAAGTCAAATATTGTTGTTGTTGTTTTTTCCTTAAAGGCTGTTAGTCTCAACATTAAATGATGTATATTTGCTAATTCAACTTCCTAATGTTTTGAGCCCATTAAACTGGATAATTTGGGGTGGATTAAAGTCAAATTAAAAGCTTTTTGCTGCATCCCACGTGCCTGTCTGGAAAGTCCCCATTGGGCTTATGTTTATTCAAATTTCTCCAGATAATAAATGAGATTTTTAAAATTGTGTAAATGACTGAACCGAATTGGATAAGCGGTGTATGTGTACTTTTTAAAAAGCAAGTAGTACCAAATTGGTGTGTTTTTATTTTTGCTAAATTAGTCTCTCTGTCTCTCATTTTCAGAAATAGTTTCTGCTAATCTAGCTGTAATGGCTGTATCTGTGAAAAGTGAACAAATCTCCACATTTTTGCTGCGAATTTGGAGTGACGGGCCCAGTGAAGAGGCGTGTAATATCCCCTTTCCCCATAAGACATTCCAGGAGATGCTTGCTTGAGTTAATGGCTCAAGATCTCTGGCTTCCCCAGCTCAAATAATAGAGTGTTATCATTGTCTTATTTTTCTTTTTAAAAGGACCAGATAGATCATGGCCACAGTCAAAATATTGAAGAGTCACCGGTTATAGGCTACCTCTGACGTTCGCCCCATTTAAAAAAAAATTCAGAAATATATCACCTCTCGTTTTCTTTTCTGGATGCTCACACCTCACGGGGGGGGGCTTCCTAGCCCCTGCCTTCTTGGTCCAAGTCTTGTTTATATTTTATTGTCCAGATTTTAAGACCCAGTTTTGTCTGCATTTTTCCTTTCCTCCCACAAACATCAAAATGAGATGGTTTCAAAGCGAAGCGCCTGGCCTGTCGTAAACTCATTACCTCCAGACGTCTCGCCAACTCGATGGCTTTATGACACCTTGGCTCTTCCTGTTTTCAAAGAGCTGTAGGTATCCGCAGGGTCTAAGGGGCGGGGGATGCAGCACCTTCAGCCGGATCTGGGCCTTGGCTTTCCTTCCCAGCCCCCATCTGCTTTTTCTTGGAGTCCCCCTCTTTCATCAGGATCCCCAAGATCTCTGCCATCGCCCCGCCTTCCGCCCATCCCAGGCTACCCGGCGCCGTGGCCTCCTCTAGGGCCTGCAACGCCAGTGATCCGACTGAACCCTCACAATGACCTTCATTTTAGCCTCTCAATGAGTCCTTAGAGGGCCAAGCTGGGGGCTAAACATACACAGAAGCAGGGTGGAGGGAAGGGGGCGGCACGGTGAGGGTATGGGGGGGGAGTGTCTTGACCATTTGGATCCTCTAAGGTCACTTTGGGGCTGTGGTGGGGAGGGGCAGATGCTCACTGCATAACTGAGACCTCCCGATGTCAGCCAGCTTCACGGGCCTGGGGGAGTTACTCCACAGTGCAGAGTAGCCCTTTGCCTTGTTTGGAGTTGGGGATTGGCATCTGGGTCTCCAGAATAGAAGTAGGCCAGCGGTGTCAAGGCCCTAGCAAAAGGTTCCCGGTTCCTGGCCTCTGCAGAGAGGCTCTCTCAGGGCCTAGGGCTTGGAATTCACTGTGGCCCTGGCATCAGGGAAAGGGAAGCACCCAGACACCTTCCAAAATTGTTCTCTTCGGCCAGGTGTGCGCACCCAAAAGGAAGCTCCGTGACACCTTAGAGACCCTCCAGGTGCTAGGGCCTCCAACTTTTAGCAATGTGTCCCTTCCTAGGGATGGGGCAGTCTGATGGTCATGTCATTTTGCAAAGACACAGAGAGCATTCACACAACGTTCAGGGCCAGCGGCTGGGCTCGGGTTGCTCAGATCAGCGTTTATTTGTTGGAAGCGGTAACATTTACAACTGGTCCTCAAGCAAAAACACGGAGTGCCAGCACCCGGGGCCTTCCAAGGGAGTCCAGCCCTCCTGGGGAGAGAGCAGCTCCTCCCGGGCTCAGAGGACTAAGCCTTCCCCGCTCCCCGCGATGCCCCAGGGCCCTGGACTTCTCGGTAGGCCTCACTGGAAGTCAGCCCAGGGGCCCTCTGAGGAAAGGGGCTTTCCTGCGGGGAGCAGCTGGGTTGTGTTTGGGCTGGGATCTCAGCGGGGGTGTCCATAATCTCCCTCTGCCTTCAGATTCTCGGAATTGGATAGTTGGCCCTGTTTGGGAGGCTGGATGTGGTGAGACTAAACTACAGCGCTTTTCAGAAACATGAGGGACAGTTACACAGGAGGGGGCTTCATCAAGCCTGCGTGCACCCACAAAATAGAGCATTTTCTAAGGAACCAACGGAGTAGGAAAGGGAAGGAGGGGGATAGGACAAAACCCCAAAGCCACTTGGTTTCTCCAACACATATGCGAGCAAATACATTGTCCCCAAATAACTCACAGAGACCAACCACACAGTCACTTCTACCTAAAAAAGAAGAAAAAAGTCCGAGTAGCTGAAGAGTTTCTGAATCAAGCACCCACAAAGGAAAAAACAAAAACAAAAACCAAAATCCGCTGCCTTTGACCGCTGCGGGCCAGGACCACACTGGGTCAGTCTCCTTTGGGGCATTTCTCCTTGCTCATCTTCTTCATTTTCATCCTCCGGTTCTGGAACCAGATTTTGACCTGTCTCTCTGTAAGGTTCAGAATCCTGGCCACCTCGTAACGCCGGTCCCGGGTGAGGTACATGTTGAAGAGAAATTCCTTCTCCAGCTCCAGCGTCTGGTATTTGGTGTAGGGACAGCGCTTTTTCCGGGTGGAGCGAGCATGGATCCAGTTCGCTGCGGGGTTGTCTAGGAAGAGGGGGTTTGTAGACAGGGAGCGAGGGGCGGAGGGGAGGCAGGGAGAGACACGGGGTGGGGAAGAGAGGTCGTTAAATTAATTTCACCAAGGATGGACGCTTTTCACAACTTGGGGGAATTATCATAAAAGCCCTAATGCCCGCGCTCTGTTTACCGTACAAACCGCGCGCCCAAGGTAGGTGGTTATGGGAAGCGTTTTTATGGATGCATGTTGCTCGCCTAGGCTTGGGTAGGCGTCTAGACGTTTTTATAGGTTAGTAAAACTATCAGTTTTGCACATTCGAGCCTTACAGGTTTCAGCAATAAATCAGGGGGCAATTTCTTTTGCACTTACTTGGGTCAAGTTGTTGCTGCGGCGGCTGCGGCTGCTGCTTCTCCTCCTCCTTCAGCGGGCAGCCCGGGCTCGGGTGATCGCTGCAAGCTGAGGGCTCGGATGAGCCTCCCGCCCCAGGCCCGGCCCCGATTCCCACCCCGGGCCCGTTCCCTCCCGCCGCCGCCGCCGCCGCCTTGTCCCGCAGGAACGAGTTGCACGGGAATTCTGGGCCGCCGCTCCCCTGGGACTCGCGGACCGCGGAGCACTCAGTCCGTTTGGAGGAGGAGGACGAGGAGGAGGAGGAGGAGGAGGTGGAGGCTACGGCGGGGGCCGGGGCCGCTCCGGTTTCAGGCTTAATCCCGTAGTGGCGCCCGTTGGCTGGGCCGCCAGGACTGGGAACGGAACCCGGGCCTCCGCCACCGCCGCCACCACTGCCACCGCCACCACCCGCGCCGCCAGGGAAGCCGGGCAGAGGCTCCATCCAGGAGCGCACGTAGCGACCCGGCTCGGCGGTGGCCAGGGGTGGCGGGGACACGTACGGGTGGTACAGGCCGCTCATCGTCGCCGCCGCCGGGGGCTGGGCGGCCACCGCGGACCACGAGGCGGAGAACACGGTCGATTTGGGGGCAAAACTACACGAGGCGAACTCGGCGGCGGCGGTCGGGCCATCGGCCACACCTGAGGGCCGGCCCTGTGTCCCCGGCCCTGGTGGCCCGAAGCGCGTGGCGAACACCTCGTCGCCCTCGTGGCCTATGAGCGAGTCCACGTAGTAGTTGCTGAGGGTGCCACTGGACGACATTGTTGAGGCGCCGCGCGCTCCCACCCAAGGTTACACTGCCCGCCGCCGAGCCGCTCTTCGCCGGCGCCCGAGCCGCCGACTAGTTCGCAGGCTGCAGCCACCACCATTGGTCGCGCGGCCCACGTGATCATATTTACCAATACCCGGAGTAAATCAGTCCGCTAAACTGGGGGCTGCTGTGATTTAAAAAAAAAAAATCATCAACAGGAGCTCTGCAATTAGAGCTGCCGGGCCCAGGTCCTCGCGCCAGCCGGGCCTGGCCCGGCCCAGCCCGCCCGGGTGGCGGCGGCGACCACAGGCCTAACTGCGGCCGCAGGAGGCGCTGGGGACTATTTGTTCATCTCTTCTGGCCGCTCTGGGTCTTGCAGTCTCCACCCTGGCTCTGGCTCCCTGACTCCTGGGCTCTGAGCCCTGGGTCAGACTTCCAGGGCACACCTAGGCGAGTACCCAAAGCCCGGAGCAGCCGGAGACTCTCGGCCCGGGTGCTGCCCCAGGCAGGCAGGCCTTTAAGGGCGGCCCCCTGGCGCCCAAAGGGAGTTGTTCTCCCTTCGCTTCTTTTCTTACCTAAACCCACCCCTCCCCACATGTACCCACACACGCCCTCTCACAGCTTGTCGTGTTGTTTAAAACAGGTGGAAGACCTCTGTAATGATATTATGCCTTTCAATAAAAATTTTATGAGGTGTATTTGATTATAGATTAATGTGTCCCTAATAAAACGGACGGATGGAGCAGCTCGAGGGCCCCCTCCCTCTACCACGCTCACACACTCCCCGTGCAGCCACACATACATCCTCGACGTGAGGCTAGGCACACGCCCAAGGCCCAAGGGGTGAGCTGGGGCAACCGGACTCCCGGGCCTGGTCCAGCTCAGTGCGGTCTCTCCAGGAGCAGCTACTCTCTGCCCTCGGATAGGCGGTGAGCACTGGAGTCCCAAGGAGTCCCTGTGATGATCCTGGTGCCACATCTTTTTCTGGCCTTCTGGAATGGCCTGGAAGAAAAACATGCCACAGAGGGAAAATCCCGAACGCCAGCAAGGCCAGCTTTCACTGGCCAAATAAGCCTTGCCTCAGTGAGGCCGGCGGGAATTGCATCTCCGTGGGCAGGGCCGCTGCGTGCCTTTCACATTGAGAGGCCTGCAAACGGATTCTGAAGATGTCTTCAAAATCCAGAGGAAAGGACAGGTCTTTGAGCCACTCCCTTCTCAATTTTCCCTCCTTGCCTTCAGAGGTAAGGCTGGGCAGCCTTGAATCTGAGAGAAATGCCCATTGTCACTCCCAAATCCATGGTACAAAGCCCGGCTGGGAGCCGAGACAAAAGCCGCACGCCAGCGGCGATTGAGAAGGGCATATTCCTCACTCTACAAGTTGCCCAGCGCACCCTTGGAGGGCTCTCAGCCCACCTCCAGCCCCGGAAAGAAAGGGGGTAAATGGCTACTTAGGGCCTGATTGATTGCCTTTAGGAATGGCTCTCTGATTTTGTTTCAGGGGGCCTGCCCTTTTCCTGTAGCACAGGTTCCCCTATCAGAAACTAATGGCACTCCCCACATCGCTGGGAGAAACGCCGCTGTTAATATTGCTTTTCTTTTTTTGCCTATCCAAGGTAAATCAGGGGCAAATTTATTCCAGTCCTCTCAAGCTAGTATTCAGTCAGACACCTCTCTCTACCAGTCCCAGGAAAGAGGCGCCAAAAAGGATCTGTCTTGGAACTTGGGAGGATTGGGGGTTTGGGGAAGAAAGTTTAAAACAGTAGGTACTGAGACTGTTTGGATGGGGGCTCCGAAGTTCCGAGAGACTACAGCGATTGTTCTTGGGGAGGAACAGGGCCTGTGTTTAAAAAAAGAAAAAGAAAAAAGGAAGGAAGGAAAGAAAGAAATAGAAAGGAAAAAAACAAACCTGTTTTGTGATGGGTCTTTGAAGATGGGTTGAAACCACAGGCCGGACCTAGGGCAACGAATTCGGTCACCTCTTCCCACAAGAACCTCTTGTCCCCTTTCCCTGGCAGGACTAGATGAATCTGGCTCAATGGTGCGCATTCCACAGAAGATGGCTTGAATTTTCCAATCTATATGTAAAAGGACCATTGGACTTGTTGGGAAGTCACGTTTACCTGCAAATTCTTTTTCAGTCACCTCACTGCTCAACTACCGTGAGCATTTTGTAATAACAGTGAGAGAGATGTGCCTGGGGAGAATATTTCCATTTTTTCCCTTTTTTAAAAAAAATCCATGTGGGCCCCTGAAAGGTAATGGTGGAACATAAATCCCTTTCAGAAAGGAACCAAGGTAAAGTAAGATGAGAGAACTCACCCAACCTTGGTGTCACTGGGCCTGGTTGTCTTGAGCTTGGGATGGGTAGGAATGAGAAAGGGGGAAGGGATTGGATCCGGTGCCATGCTAGGCTGTTGCTGCTCTTGGAATGGAGGCCGGGCAGGTTCCAGGTGGGTATTACTAGTTCCAACCCAGCCCCTGATGGCGGATTCCCCAGCCAGAAGTCATCAAGAGCTCACTGGAAGCATTAAAAATAACATAACCAAAAACCAAAGAGAAGAACACACCGAGATGGGGAACTGAAAGTAAAAACCAGCACAGGGCACAGGTTTACTTACCAGGCTCAGGCTAGGGCTCGTTCCATTGAGAATGCAAATATATGAACAGAATTGGAGGGTGGGAGAGGACTGGACACTCTGCCCAGTTAGGAAGAGTCTGAGGACGAATTCTCACCATCATTGCCACAGTCTAGCACCCTAGGGCCCCTCCAGCTTCCCTCCTCCTATCTCCTTTCTCCTGCCCATCCCCACTTCCCTACCCGACTGCCCCAAGCAGGCAGCTTAGTCAGAAAAGACCCTTCCCAGAGGTTCTCCTCTCCACCATGACCATTTCAGAAAGCAGAGGGAACAAACTCATTTCCAGAGTTTATTGCATTATACATGCGACCAGAACATGCACAGAAAGCACACACAGGCTGCTGTTGTACTTCTACCGAACCACAGATGCACCACAAGGGAAAGGCTACAAGGCATAAGTCATCAGTACTCCATTTCACCAAGGACAATTGCTAAGTTCATTTGTGAAAAGATACATTGTAATGTGCTTTTTAAAGTCCCCCTCCCCCCCAAAGCTTGTGGGTTTTCTTATTCGTTTGAAATATATATATTATATATATAATGTATTTTTTTTAAAGTACTGGATGTTTTCAAAATGACATGAGTTCATGGGCTAACCACACACAGAGAAGTTTTATGTGAGGGAAAACGTGGGAAGGTCACATTGCTGGCTGGATAGATGGGTGGATGAGTGGATGGTTGCATGGATGTCCTATAGTTCCAATAAGTTAAGATCCAAATGAAAATGCGCAGTAATAGTTACCCTGCATTACGATGAAAAAAAAATAAATTACACGTGCTAAGTTTTTTAATATATATATACTCATAGGGATTACAGATCACTTGCAGCACGAACAGAATGACCCCAAAGTCACATTCTAGCAGGAAAACAGAACAGAACAGAACAAAACAAAACAAAGAGCAGTGAAGGTTTTGTTTCCGCCTTCCCAGTCCTTCAGCACTCGGGCCTGGAACATGGTGCCTCCTCTCGGATCCTGGCCTCACATGGGCCTCAGACCTAAGAAAAGGTGAGGTTGGCGGTCAGTTCTCGGATTCGATTCTCTCGGCTCATCTTCTTGAGTTTCATTCGGCGGTTTTGAAACCAAATCTTGACCTGCCTGTCGGTGAGGTTAACGCTCTTACTGATCTCTAGGCGGCGCTCGCGGGTGAGGTACATATTGAACAAGAACTCTTTCTCTAATTCCAGCGTTTGGTGCTTAGTGTAAGGGCACCTCTTCTTTCTGCCACTCTTTGCAGTGAGCCAATTGCTGGTTGGAGTATCAGACTTGATTTCCTCTAACAAAATTAAAGGGAGAAGAAAAGAAATCAAGAATTTTTTTTTTCCTCTCAGCCCATTCAAATATACCCTTGGCCATGACCCTGCTGGCAGACAGACTGCTTTGGACAATGCTGGTATTAAACATTACCCACAAAGGTGGGGCATGAAGGGGATTTTAAATTGATACCAAATTATAAATTAATACAATCAATACAGAAGGATATTCTGTACCAGGGGTTCTCTCTCGCTCTCTCTTTCTCTCTCTCTCTCTCTCTCTCTCTGCTACACAACTTTCTGACTTGCACAAAACGTTATTATAATAGTAAAGTTTACGAATTTCCCCAGCAACATTCTAAGTGGTCAGCCCATGACAGGACTGGAATAGAAGTCACAGTCTGAGCAGTTTACCAATCTCCCTGCTGCTCCAAGGCCCCAAACTGGCCGCTTCTTACCCACCTCTGCTGGGCAGACAAGGAGTCCCACAGCCAGGCTTATTGGGAGCCACATTCTTTCAAGAGATAAACAAACAATAATACCTTCTCCACCCTGCCTGGGCATTGTTGCAGTCTTCCAAGACATCCCTCAATTTTAAAATGTTTCTTTGCCCTCACACAAAAGCATGCCTCCAGAAACATAACTCTGTGGCCCACCGGTAGACACTCAAGGACAGACTGCAGGGATGAGGGTGGGCAAGATTCCGTCTTAGAAACCCATAGCCCTGGTTCTTTGCCTTACCCCAGCCCTAAGTGGGCAATGCAGGTCCCTTCTCCCCCTCTTCCGCCTTTTGCCCTCTTTGTATATAAGGTTGCAAAGCCTGCAGCACTTTCCCCAGACAAAGCCAAGGTTACCTAGTCCAGCAAAGGCAAGATGCCCTCTGCTTCCTCACCCAAGCACCAAGCGGCCAAACCATTTCCTTCCCCTCTTAGATCGCAGGATGCGGGGTGCAAACCCTTGAACACAAACACGATGTCCTGGGCCACCTTAAAATGATCCCTGGGTGCAAGGCAAAACTAGGGTTTCAAATCTGAGCCAAAGAAAAGGGCCACTGGAGCCCTGTTTACAAGCGTTGGTCTCCTTTTAGCTCTTTGTTGCATTTCGGGTCTGGCTCAGGACAGATAAACCCGCCAAGCCTTTCCTCTACCCAGGCGCCATCGGTGTGGAGCCAGGACCGGCCGGGAGGGCCAGACCAGCGGGAGAGAATCAGGGACCTTCTCAAGGCTGAGATCTCCCCTCTAAAAGCCGGGTGGAGCAGCACCTGCCCAGTCGGGCGCTGGGTTCCGCTGCCTGGACTCCGCTTTGGGTACCCGAGTGCTCCCTTTCCGAGGGTTTACCGGACTGCGCGCCCCGTTGGGGTGGCAACTCTGTTCATACCGACCTTTGCTTTCCTTCTCCTGCACTTCGGGACTGGACACCGAGACCTCAGCCAGGCAACTCCTCTCTTCTGGAAGGCCACCTTTGGCCTCGGGGCTCTCCACTTGGGAGACTTTGGTGGGCTCCTGGCCGCTCGCGGTTTCGTTCATCTTCTTTTCCATCTGCAGCTGGGCAGCCGAGAGCTGCGGCTTGGCCGCGCCACGAGGGTTGAGCTGGAGCATGACAGTGGAGCTGCCTTCGGGGCTGTTATTGTACTCTTGGGTTTTCCCGGTGGCGTAGGTCTGACTCAGTCTAAAATATCCAGGGACAGGAACCTCGGGGTTCTCAACGGGACAGGACTCAGGGACCAGCCTCTGGTACGAAGGGACCTCGGCAGAAATGAGTTTGTTGCGCTTATCAGAATACATGCAGCAATTGGATTCTTCTTTAATGTTGGCGGTGAATGAGCAAGTGGGGACTTGCTGTGTAACAGGTTGCTCTATTCGACAAGATCTGTTCGGGTCTGTCCAACTGTCAACTTGAGGTATATAAGGATGCACATTCATACCCATATTTTGGTGGTTCACTTCTCTTTTGGCCAGAGACGGGAGCAGTCCACAGGTTTGCATTCCATAGGTCCCCATGTCTGCGCTAGGTGGTGGCATGTACATGCTGGCGCTGCTGGAATAAAAACTGTCACTCCTGCAGGCACTGATCAAGGAATCTACTAAAAAAGTATTAGCAGCAGGAGAGCTGTTGGGAAAGGACATTTTGGGGAGGAATTTGAAGAAGAGAGATTGTGTCCTTTGTAGGCTGACATCTCTAGGAAAACATTCCCGGTGTAATTGTGGATGCCTCTGCCGACCACATGACAACCAAGCCAATGAGATTTGAAAATGGCCTTGAGCCGCAGCCTCCTTGCAGGTCACGTGTTCCAGAGCCCGGCCGGCCGGCTGCCTAAGCACGGACAACAGCGACATCTACTAAGCGCCGGTGATAGTGCGCACTGGAAACAACCGGCCCAGAGCTCTGCTGCTGGCCGGCCAGCCGGTCTCCTGGGGCTTGTTTTGGCCGGCCTGCCTGCCCCACTCGAGTCCTCCACCCGGCCACCGGGCCACGCCGGCGGAAGGAAAGGCTTGATCCGAGGGCCCTCCGGGAGGACACGCGCACTGAGGGAAGTCAGAGCGCGGTGGCGCCTGCTCTTAGAAGCGTTTTTCCCTGCACACACCCAGGCAGAACGCGCCCAAGAGGGCCGGTTCCGAGCAAGGGGTAGGGACGCGGGCTGGTTAATTTAGTATTGGGCAGTTGGGAAGGTGAGTCCGATTCCTCTGGTTCTGAAACATCCCCCCCACCCCCAGGAGTCCAAAGGAAAAAACTCTCCGCTGCAAAGATGATACGACCAAGGTGTCGCGGTAAGCACTAGCGAAAAGGGCCGCGAAGGTCGAGAGGCCACGCAGCTGGGCAAATCCGGAGCACGGAGAAAGATTCCAGCCCGTAGTTACCCTCTCCTTCGATCATTCGACCCGGACTCGGCACCCAGGAGCTCCTGGAGCCTAGACTGTCAGAGTAACCACACCCTGACCTTTGAGGGGCCGGCTGCTGGGAGCTTCTAGCTAGGATGGAGATAATCCTCGCCAGCCATTCCCTAACCGCGAAAGTGTTCCTCGGGCTCCCAGAGACAGCTAAACCGAGATTTCCTATCCCTGATAACACAGGGCAGAGAGGAAGGAAGGATAAAAGAAAATATATTTTTTTTCCAAAAGAAAGGGGAAAACTCTGACCCTAGGACTTCACAAGTTTTTTCTTCACAAGAAAGCGGGGCCAGAGCAAAGAGAGTGCAAAGCAAAGGTGTCATTTGAGGCTTCTGCAAGGAAAAATATGTTTTCCTTTTATGGATTTTGTAAAAGCATTGGTTTCTGACAAGTGCAAGGTACAAAAGGTTGTGGAATTTATTAATACATATTAAGAAGAATCAGGGCGATCAATAAAATTCTCATCTACATTCTTGGGCTCCTTGGTAATTTTCTTGCTTCTGAGGGTTTTTAAAGAGTTATACCCACTGTTGCCACAAACGGGAAGATATTTTATTAACAAATCAATCGAGACTTTGTAAAGGATAAGATTAATAGTTAAGATTTAGCATAATGGCGTTCGCTTTATGAATTATTGAAAATTATACTATTGATTTTTCCCCTTCGCTACTGACCAAGGAGGTCAATTTTTGTTTTAACACAAATCGTCAAATATTAAAAGCTATACTTTCGTCACAAGTTAAATTTTATAGTTTTGGGCAATCCTTAAAATTCTTTGACAAGGTTTTGCTTGGACGAGAGGAGGAATGAGATGGGAGAATCTTAGTTTCCTCTGGCGAGGGAAAGTTTTATAAAGAGGATATGGTCTGGGGTTGTGGTCCAGCTCATTAAAGAGCAACCACTGCCACCACCACCACGGAAACTCAGAGTTTTATGAGAGACTTGAACAGCTTCCTCCCTCCTCTGGTTGCAGGCGGCCAGCCGCCCTGCGGAAGCCAGGGCCTAAGGACAGCAGCAGGGAACTTTAACCTTGATTTCCAAAGACTTGCCCTGGACCAGGGGCCCTGCCTGTGTGTGGGAGCTGTCCTTCGGCCTTCCGGGGTCCCTTCCCTGAACGTCAAGAAAATAAAACGGACCCGGAAACTGTGACCGTGAACCAGTTCTCAGTCCGAGGAGACATCTGTGTTCTCTTCTTTCCACTCACCCGGGAATGAACTGGCCTTGGATTTCAGGCCCAGAGACTGAACCTGTGGATAAATCCGGTTTCCACCTCAACAAAACATTTCTTTGGGGTTCGATGCTCCTTAAGGCGCCTAATAGTTCTGGGGAAACCTAGTTGCTCCTTCACAAAAACATTTCACTTCCCCCCAAAAGTCCTTTGTCCCCTCCCTCCCCTAAAGGAATTTCTCCAGGCCTGCTGAAAACAGGCGTTGAACGTTATTTTCGGCCTTGGGACCGATTGGCTAGTCCCCTCTCAGTGCCCTCGCCCAAACAATAACCCCTTTTAAAAAACTCCACGGTGGCAATGAGACAGACCTTTTAAACCTTTACGCAGCTGTTCAAATACAACATCATTGTCAGGTTAAAAGCCTGGCGCCTCTAACTGCTCTGGCTGCTGCACCCCGGTGGTGAAGCCAGAGACTTAAACATCACCTTTCCACCGGGGTGGCTATGTTTCAGCTGGGGAGGGGTGTGAGGTGTTAAATAAGGCATAGGAGAGAAAAACAATTAAAACGCTTGCCTCCCGGTTGCTAAGATCCTGATCAAACCTAACAGCCACTGATTAGCGCCTCAAAATTTCCCTTTTCACATTGTGGCGATCAAATCCTGAGCTACAGCTAAGTGTGCCCAGGGCCGGACAAAGTGCCCGCTGCACTCCCTGTTCTCGGCAGTCGCCCTGACGCCAGCTTGGCGCTTTACCATTGTGTTGCCTTGTATCTTGGCCAGGAGCGCTGCCCAGAATTCCACTGCCCAATTTTTCTAATCCCAAGCAAGGAAGGGCTGTTCAATCTAATCAGGAATTTTATGCCCATCAAATGCCCTTTCATAATCTTTATTTATACACGAAGAAAACACCCAGTCTAAAAACAAGCAATTCCTTCCTGAACTGGTAAGTCTTCAGTGAAGTTGTGGAGGCAGCTCCGCCTGCACTGTGTGGGGGTCTTTCTGTTTCAGTGCCCTAATGCTTCAAGCTCAAAGTCACCTCGTATTGGATTAGGGATTAAATAGCTCTCCACTCAAAGACAGGAAAAAAAAATCTGTGTGTGTTAATTTAAAAATGCAATCTATTTTCTCAAAATTCTATTTTTTCTCTTTCGAATTTCTGCCTTCAGACTTAGTCTTCAGAGGCAAATTTGTCAATATGTTAGATTTATAGAATTTAAATATTTGAGCAAAATGAAAATACTATAAGTGAGGACAGAAACTGTGCCTTAAGACCTTAGAAATGACACAAAGCAAACAGAAGGAAAAGGCAGTAGCTTTAAGGGCAACTTTTATTTTGCTCTGTGTTTAATGTAGTGGTTGGTATTTTTTTAAAAATCATCTTTAGATCATCTAGAGCAGTTAGCATTAACAATAAGTCAATATTGCATCATCGTAAAGGAGATGGATACCCGTATTTGTAACAAGATGCCTGTCGCCCTGGCACAGCTCTTTCCAGAGAAAATTTGAAAGGTCGTCTTAGTAAGAAATTAGCATTTGTAATAATTAATAATCATCATAATAAAGTGGTTTGCATTTGCATTTTCTTGTCTTTGAGAGCGTGGGGTGGAGGCTCTGGGCCTAAGAGGACCGAAGGGCTCCTAGGGTCTCCCTAAATTAGACCTATGAGCCGCCTCTGGATTCTGTCATTCTTTAGAGATAGGATGGATAGGGGCAAATTAAAAGCTGCCTCCCCAGGACGCCCCTCTGGGTTGCACTGTGTACCATCGCACCAAAGGGAAAAGAAATCGAAGGGGCAACCGGGAGACTACCACCGACTCAGTAAAGGGGTCTACAGAGAAGACCGAAAGGGACCTAGAAGGGCCGAGCCTCTTTCTATTTACAGACACAAAAGAATCCTACTTGGCACATTTTCTAGTAGAGAGAAATCTGAGAACTCGGCGCCTCCGGATCGGTAGCGGCCGTCAAGGAGTCCCACGCACCCTAGCCGGCTCAAGAAGGGGAGGTTTTCAGTCCCCGAAGTTCCTGGTCCCATCCGCTGGCCTGTATTAGGCTCACGTTGGGCGGGCTCTGCCGGGAGAAATGACACTGCAGACCGCTCAGCAGCCGTGGTCCGCCGGCGGCCGCCAGCCAAGGCCAAGGAGCCACGCACAGCCAGATGCGCGGTAGATGGGGCCGCCTACAAAGGAACACAACGACATTTGGGGAGGGAGGTTTCACCTCACATAGTCTAAAACCCGGGTTAGGCCCTAAGAAAGGACGCTTTACAAGAGCTAACCCGGACCGGCAGCCGGACAGGAGGAGCCGGGTATCCGCGCGGGGAACATCCACGCCTCTCGCTGGCGCCTTGCCGGGGAGTCATGGCGCCCCAGCCTCCTGCAAACCAAAGCCAGCTCCTGAAGGCCTGGAGAACTAGCGGACAGGAGGACCCTAAAGCCTGAGGTCTGGCGAATGGAGGGAGGGAGACAGAAGTCGGTGCAAATTCCGGGGCCTACAGACTCTTCTCAAGAAACTCAGTGGGTGAAAGAGACGCCATCCTCCTTTTGAGCTGCCCACGCAAGGGAGCCCCATCTTCACACTTTTGGACCACGGAAAAGGATGCAAGGGGAGGGGACACAGACATTTCCCAATGCCTAGGGCTTTGCAGGGTCAGTGAATCTCAGGATTTTCACCATGTGTGAGAGCTAGTGCCCAAAGCAAACTGCGCACCTCAAGGTCGGTGGGCAACCAGGAAAGGGGGCCGGATTCAAGTACAACGCCAGGAACAGGATGGATCAAATGCATCCCCATCCACAACACTTTGAAATCCAAACGTCCTCGCAAAGAGTCTACTATCTCCAGAAACCACATCAATCCAGTCTGGCACCCGCACCCCAGCTTCTAGCCCTTTCTGCCCCTTGGGTAGCCAGAGGTAGCACCAAGCCATGCATGGACTGGAATCTTCACCCCAGAACGACGCCCGCGGTCCTCATGGAGTTTCTTTCTTTCTTTTTTTTTTTCTAAGCTCACACTCAGCTAAATTGCCAACGCCCTAATCTGTTTTAAACAAAAGCCTTTTAATCATCCCAGCCTTTTGAAAGCTCAGAAGACGCGTGCGGTTTCGGGGAGATGGGAGGGACGTTTGTCACCACTCGCCACACTTAAACCAACATGAAAATAGACATTCCCCGATTTAATTAACTCGCAGTGGCTATGACATATTTCAAACCACAGACATTTGTCTTTTAAAAGTATCTTCTCAACACCATAAGGTTATATACCAAGGTATTTTTTTGCAGCAGCTTTATCTTTGAGGAGACAACGACTAGGGGATCCCCTATTTCAGAAGACTGATTGCCTCTTTTTCTCTGTCTTTCTACAACCGCTCACAATCATGGTTGCTTAGAACAAGGAGGCAGAAACACCTTAACTACTGGCTGTTTCTAACGGGTGGGCCAAGATCCCTTATTAGAATCTAGTATTGGAAAATAAGGTACCGCAAGCTCTTGGCAAATAAGGTTTCTGGAACGTGAGCGCGCCCTCGTGTGGTTGTAGAGGTTCTTGCAAACGGAAAATAGTATTTCTCGCGTTCGCCTGGAGTATGCTGGCTGGCACACAGCTTGCTCATTTAGCCGCAGTTAAAAGAAGAAAGATGAAGAAAGAAACCAACCAGTTTTAATCTCCCAGGAATATCTTACTATTAGGGCATTTACATGTAAACCACTGCCCAGATTCTAAACAAAATAATCCCTTTCTGAGCAAAATAATTTGATTATCTGCTTTGTTTCTATTGCACCCTTTATCAAAAATTGAGAAATGTGTTAAAAACAGTATAAATATATTTTATTTTATTCTATATCTTAGGAAGTGCCAGAGTTTATTTAACAGGGTGGCAAATTGTTTTCAAATGCTAAGGGTTGGTGTAAATCTGATGAGAACTTACTCTCTCAACCGCCTTTAAAAAAACTTCGGTTCTTCATGACAGCAAAGATAAACTCTTTCTAAGAGCACCCCAAATTCTCAGTACATTCTAACTCTACTAATAGTTTGTAGGCATTTTGATCTAACAAGTATTTCTATTTTTTTTTCTAAGAAGTCAATTGCTATTGAATTATTCTAGTGTTTGGGGGGAAATTAAGGTTATTGATCCTGAAATTAGGAATTTTCTTAGATTTATGGTGAACCCCCAGTATGATTCTGTATGGTCATAAATATGTGCAAAGGGTCTGGATGTGTGAGCATGTGTTATGAGAGTGGGTGGTGGTTGGAAATCACAGACGAATGTTAAGGCGCCTAATTATTCAGAGAGGTTAAAGGTGATGACCTTGACATTTTGGAAGTTCAAAGGCATACACTTATGCACTTATGTTTTTCTTTACCCCCAAAAAGCTTCGGCAATTAAAAAAAATTATAATTCCAAAAGCACACTTCCTCAGGTGAGGCGTGGGGTGCTGTGCACCTTAGGGATTTATATTTTGACTTTGGGTTTCTGAGAGGTTGAGAGTTCTAAGACCCACTTCGCTCTTTTCAGAGAAGGAGAAGGCTTTTCTCACGTCTCCAGTTTATTGCACAGTGCGGAAATCTCTTTTGGGCCCACCAGAAGGTGGATAATATAACCCAATTAAGCTGTTTAGAACTTTGGCTTTTATGGTGTCGTCTAGACAGTTCAAGGTTTTGTAAACAGCCTGGCTTGGTCCTGTGACATAAAGTGCAATGCAACCCTCACCACATTCTTTAACTTAAAGCGAAAAATGTGCTGAGAAGCATTTGGGCAGCCCCTGGCCTTAGCTGGGGTGGGGGGCTTACATTCTCCTCTTCAGGCTCCCTGGGACAGCAGAAGGACCCCATGCTCCCTGTACCTCTTAACTCCCCTTTAACAAAGCTTCCCGCCTCACACAGAGGGTGTTTCTTCTTTTAAGGAACTCTGGCTCTTTGACCTTCTTAAGACATATTTTGGATCTTCAAATTAATTCAAAATTTTGGGTTCTTTTTGTCTTTCCGAAAATTCCAAGTTCATTAGACTAGGGGTGGGGGTGGGGTGAGAATTTGCTCCTCAGACTCCTACTGCTTAAACCTTGCTGCCTGGGGAAAAAAGGCAACCAGTGTTGCTGGATCTCACCGCCAATTCAGAAATGTAACACTGCTGTGGTTTTTAAAGCCAGTGTGGCCTAGAGAGGGTGTGAAGGAACAACTCCTATCACAGAGAGATTAAAAAGTGCTCGAGTGGGTATTCAGTTGCATGGGGAACAGGGTTCTGGTCACTAAGATAAGCTGGTAAGCTACTAAACTTTGTCAAACAGTAAAACTCCATGCAGTGTATTGAAGCTGTAACCTCCATTTTGCTAGAAACCATTTATTCACACACAAAAAGACAGTGACTCACGCCCAAAGGTACATTTCCCAGAGTTTAAATAATCTGTGTTCACTGAGGGGAAAGGAAGGGATTTCTTAAACTCAACACCAAACACCGCTCCTTCCAGCCCCATGGCCTAACTCCCTACAGATCCCGCCGCATCCACCAGGAGAGGAGGGACAACAGCACATTGGCGGTAAAATTGTAAAGGGACGATTGCATTTACCATTTTCCCCTTATTAGGATCCGCTCGGCCAAGTCCCCGGCCTCGTCCTCAGGCTGCAGTGGTCGCTGGGAGGTCCCGAGTTGACCGCGAGAAGGAGAAGTTGACCGCGAGAAGTTCCACAGAGAAGAGGCGTCATTGAACCCAAGGACATTGGGCCTGCGGAGGGCAGGCTGGTGGGGAGGAGGGTGGGTGAGTGGGGCTCTGGGGAGGGGGCGCTTCTTGGAGCTCTCAAAATAAGGGGTTTCCAGTGAAATACTGCAGACGGTCTCTGTTCAGTTTCTTTTCTTTCATCCTGCGATTCTGGAACCAGATTTTGACTTGCCGGTCAGTGAGGTTGAGCATCCGAGAGAGTTGGAGTCTTTTCTCTTTGTTTATGTATACATTAAAGAAAAACTCGCGTTCCAGTTCGCGAATCTGGTACTTGGTGTAGGGACAGCGCTTTTTCCGGGACCTCTGGGGGGCCACTGCAAGGCAAAGAGACCAAGGGGTGAGAAAGGCTGCTGCTTGCCCCCACCCGCTCTGGCCACTGAGCTAGGGCCAGGCCTTGGCCGGGTTAGGGACGTCCCTTGCCGCCGTTGAAAGGCCCTGCCTGCGTCGTGGGGGATGATATATGGGCGGGCACAGGAGACTGCGGGCGTGGACATGTGTTCACGCCCGGACACACACACCCCACATATACACACCACACACACACACACACACACACACACACACACACACACGCTTCAGCGTGGTACTGAGATAGGAAAAAGAGGGCAAGGCAGGCTCTGAATTGTAATCCGAGGGAAGAGAGACTGGAGCGCGCCCACCGGGGGCATCTGCTCAACTCCAAGCTGAGCGTCAGCCAGACACTTGGATTAAGTCCAGTTCGAAGATCACCTACCCCCTCCCTGAAAGGCAGGAGACTCTCCTGTTCTCACTCATCAATTGGCTCCAAACGTCCTTCTCTTCTCTAAGGTCCTCAACCCCCCCCACCCCCAAATAGAGGGAAAGCTCTCTACAGCGATTAATGTCCTCTTCGAAGTCTACCTTAAGCCCACCTAAATTGGTTTCCTATCATAAACACGCTTTACAACGACCCGGGAAATCTTATAGGATGTATAAACCCCCTCGAATGCTTATAAAGTAGCACATAAAAACGGCGCAAGCAGAGGGAGGTCCCCGCCGCACCCCCCCTCCCCCGCCACCGCCCCGGGCCAGCCCCTCGGCCCACGCCGGGCGCCTACCTGTGCCGCCGCTCTTCTCGGCCCCCGCCTCACCCGGGGGGCCCTCGACTTCGCCACCGCTGCCGCCTTCTGCTGCCCCCTTGGGCTCTGGACCCGGAGTCGCCTTGGCGCAGGGACTGCCCCCGCCACCACCAGCCCCGGCCTTGGGGTCGCCCTTGTCAGCGGCGCCCTCGGGCTGCGGCGGCGCGGGTGCAGGCTGGGGCTGCGGGCCGGTGAAGGGGGGACCTGGCGCCGCCTCGTAGAACTGATCAAAGCCCTGGGGCAGGATGCCATTGCGACCCACGGCGCTGTAGAAGTTGGAGGCGGCTGTCGCGGGACCGTGCGGCGGCCCGGGAGCGCCACACACCGGCTCGGGAGCCTTGAAGAGCACGTCTGGCCGGCGGCCGCCTGGCGGGAGCAGATCCCGCTGCATGGCCGCTTCCTCGGCCGCTGCCGCCGCCGCCGCCGCCGCTGCCGCCGCGGCGTAATAGGGAGCGTATCCCCCGGAGCCACCGCCACCCCCGCCGGGGCCGCCCCCGCCGCCGCCCCCCGCGCTGCCACCACCACCGCCTCGGTATGGCCACTTGGCGCGCTCCAGGCCGTAGTCGCGAAAGGCCACCTCCCGCACGGGCTGGACGTGCGGCGCCAGGTTGGACGAGTAAGGGAAAGTCATCTGGCAGGAGGACGGCTGCGAAAGGAACGACGGCTTGCTGGCGAAGTCCGACGGGGCCACGTAGTAGGCGCAGCCCGGCAGGTACATGCTGGCTGCGCTCGGGCCACACTCGTCAAAGTCGTTCATGGCTGCGCGGCGTGCACGCCGGCAAGCCTCGGGCCGCTCCCCGCGCCTCCAACCTGAGCCATCGATTGCACAAGAGGCTTGGGCCAGGATCAACTAAGCAAAAATCCCCACCGGGCGCTGACGTGCAATTCATCTTGATTGATTCTGGTGGTAATTATGTCACGTGACGCCATGGAGAGAAATGTCCTTATATCTATATCAGCACTCGCCAACACGCCCCGGGACGGCTCCTGGCGCCGAGACGCGCGCACGCTGGGGGCGGATCGGCCTCCAGCTCCAGCCAACTCTCCCAGGGCACTCCCTGACCAGGCTGCGCTGCAGGCCGGTCACCTGCGCGCCGCTGGCGGCTGCCACCGCTGGGCGCATCTGCTGCCACCGGACTGGGCCGCCCGCCCGCCTTAGCCCGCCCGCGCTGCTTTAAGTACCCGGACCTAGGCCGGAGGGGAGGAGGAGGGAGGGAGAAGGAGGGGGAGGAAGGGGGAAGGGAGAGTAGCGGAGAGAGGTGGGGGGGAAGCCCCGGCCCTGGCACAGGGGACTAGGTGTGAGGGTGTGAGGTTCCCACCCCCCACCTTTCCTGCAACCGCTCCCTCCCCCGCGACGCAGCCACCCTCTGTAGCTCACCGGCTGGGAGCTTGTTGCTTCTTGTTCAAGGGGCGCAATTGCGACACTCTCCAGGGCACTGAGAGCCCTGATTTACATATTTCTCTGAGGTGTGCAATCCGGCTGATAGAGATTTGACTCTCTTGGGTTCTGACACCAGGGACAAGTGTGCAGACCCTGGAAATACGAGCTAGCCTTGGCCTGGGCCTCGGTGCCTACTCGACCCTTTCTCTTCTAGATTTTCCGCTCTGTTCCCATCCCTCCTTTCTTTCTCAGTCTTCACTTGTCTCCTTTCTCTTGTCTTCCTCTTTTTCCTTTCATCATCTCCGTCTCCGACCCGCTTTCTCTCTTTTCCCCAGTCTTTCTCAGTACCCTCATCCTCTTTAGCCCCTCTCCTCTCCTCTCCTCTCCT